>VDFB02320318.1:33322-149016 GCA_007258455.2 Sequoia sempervirens | reverse complement strand
TTTTTAATTTTTTTTAACAACCCATTTTATTTTTGCCCGTCCCCGACAAAACCCGCATTTTTAAATTTATTTTTTACGTCAAAAATTGCGTAAATCACAAAAGGGGGGTTTTTTGTTTTTAACTCACCTGCTGTCCGCCTGTGCCCTCGCGGTACATTGCCCGTACTCCATCCGCCCGGTGCACGATCGCGGTGTCGTTGTCTGTCGGCATCGTCTCCTTCGTTTTTCTCTCCTCTCCACTCGTCCGCTCAGCTGCTACAGTGCAAGTGAGCCAGGTAATTTTTTCAAATTACCTTTTAACCCCTCCCTCCCAAAAAAAGGTATTTTTTATCTTTTATTTACCTTTTTATTCCGCCAACTAATTCCAAACTTCCCGGGGCCGCCATTCGCAAACCGTACGTCCGATCCACTCCGTTCCAAAGGCAAACTTGCTTAATTTTTCGCCCTCTATCTAACGGTCCCCTCCATTTCCCTTTATCGAGACGTCGTCCGGGGCCCCTTCTTTCTTCCCCAACCGCCCTCTCGAGGGGGCATACCCTACCACTTCCTTCCATTCCAAACCAGACACTGGGGCATCCTCATTTCTTTCTTCAATCCTCGACATTCACTTTTCTTCGAAACATTGTTATTTCAACAATATTTCGAAGAGGGGCAAAATGTAGACACCCAAATTTAATCACTTCCATATGATTAAATTTGTTGCATTCACGCCTATCATATTAATATTAATTTATTAAATTAATATTACACCCTTTGTCCCATAAAGTATTTAATTTAATAATTAATACTTTGTATTTTACTTTATTCCTCTCTAAATTAAATAAATACACTAATTTATTTAATTTAGTCACTTATCCTCCTTTTGATTTAAAAATCAATTTAAAATTTCTCACTTTCTCTCTCCTTGTCACATCCTCCAACATTTGCCACTTGCCTCTAATCTTCTGTTAATTAGCCTAATCCAATATTTGCACAACCTTAACCAAAATCATTAACTATATTTAGCACCTCTTTTTGGTCAATTCTTCCATTTTTCCTTTTTAATGATAACCCTCTCTCCTATGTGAATTTTTAATTCACATTTATTTTCTCTAGACTCCCCTCCTTTAAATGTGAATTTTTAATTCACATTCCATTCTCCCAAGGCTTCTAGAACCTTGGACTTGTCACAATCTCCACATGTGACCAAGTCCCACCTTTTTGGAACCCACCTTTTATCCTCTAGATTATCCTATGAATGTGAATTTTTAATTCACATTTATCCTCCCAACCACCTTTCCTTTTCCCATGTAGATTTTTGAGGAATTCTAAAATTCCTCAAAAGTCCCTTTCACTCCCACTTGGGGACAAGAAATCCCTTTTTGTGGAAATCCTCTCATCCCCCAAGGTGCATGTCCTTTTCCACCTCATGTACCTTTTTGACAACTCATCTCCACCTCATATCCTCTTGTCCACTTCACCCTCCACATGTCAAGATGTGAGGGCTTGTGGGTTCTCAACCCACCATAGCCCTTCATCTTGGCCTTGTTGGAGCAATCTTGACCCTTGAATTCTCTAGAGAATTCAAATTCTCCTATAAATACCCCCTCCTCAAGGGCATTTACACAACACTTTAGATTTGAGCACCCTTATGCTGTTATTTTGCAACACTTTTCACTTCCATACCTACATGCTGTCCATTTGAATCCTCAAGCATTTGCAATCAACTAATCATCTTTGCTAGTCATCTTGCCTATAGAATCTTGCATTTTAGTCATTCAATCTACCATCTAAGGAGCACACAAGCTATTCAAATCGAAGGCTAATCAAGGAGCAACCAACAACAAGGAAGGTGATATTGTCCTATTTTGTTTATCTATTTCCTTTCTTATTCTAACTCTCTTTTGGCTAATCTTGAGGTGTCCTTGGTGTTTTGTCTTTCATGTTTCTTAGTTAGATTCGCACATTTAGAGTAGCATAAAATATCAAGGTATACAATTTCAAACAATGGTCAGCCTCCAAACACTATGAGCAATACTTTCTTTAACACCACAATGGTAGTGCATGCCACCTCCAAAACAATAAATCCTACATCCATTGGAGGATCACAATTGGCTACAATATCCACCACATCCATGACACAATCACAATCGGTTGGAACCACCTTTGGCTCCTTGGCAATGAGGATAAATTATTCAAACCCTCTAAATACCACAACAGTAAATACGATGGGGGCATCATCAAGTCACAACAATCCCCCCTTGACAGCTACATCTACTACCACAAGCACACCTTTGACATATCTGCTCAGTGGTATCTCACAAAATCCTTTGGGAGGAGGCAAATGATGTTTCTTTATCCAAGGACAACAACAAAACGTTAACACGACAACACAATCACATGTCATTGCCTCCCAAGGTACAAATAGAAATGTTCCCCTTGTGCAAACCCAACAATTTGCACAAGGTGGCCAAATAACACAACCCATGGCATCACTAACACATCATAATGTCCATGGTCATCATATTCCTTAGGTAATGACACACATGGTTGGGGGACACATCCCAACATACTCATCTCACGTTCATACTCACCAACATACACCAAACCCTAACTTCCAGTACCAGCAACATGCCAATCCGCACATATCATACATGTCACAACAATCCATACCGCCACAGTACACCAATACTTATGCACAAAAAATAGGAACCTATGGTGTACCAAGCAATACAATGTACGAAAACACAAATGACCCTGTTATGGATGCCTTCCAAACAAGATTGATGGGTTTAGAAAAAAATATCCAAAACATATACAGTTCGGGGAAGAAATCAAAAATGTCATATGATCTAAATGTATACCCATTCAACATGACCTTATACATGCCTCCATTTCCTCCGGGATATGTGTCACCCAATTTCACAAAATACAAAGGCAAGACAAACCCCATTGAACATGTTCGCAAATTTGCAACCAATTGTATGGACATTGCCTATGAACAAACATACTTGATGAGACTTTTTTCTAAAATTTTGGCGGGTCATGCCCTTGAATGGTTTTCCACACAAAAGGATATCCAGACATGGGATGAGCTTAAACAAAAATTCATAAAAATTATGTGTACAACATCGACATGGATACCTCTATCACTAGCTTGTGCACTCTCACGCAAGAGGATGCTAGGGAGACGTTTATCCCATTCTTTCAAAAATGGAGAAGCCTTGCTAGTCGGTGTCACATTGACATCCCCGAAAGGGAGAAAGTCGACATGTTTGTCCAAACACTTCTGGGGCCTCTAAAGTATGCATTGCAAGTACATTGTTGCATAAACTTCATAGACTTAGTTGAAAAAGGGGTCCAGATTGAGAAAGCCCTTATCGCAAAGGGAGAACTAAGATATGGTCCCAAAAACACAAATTTCAACCCAACCACTGACAAGAATAAATACTGGGTAAAAAATAAACACGTTACAAATGACAGTGTTGTTGACGCCAAGACTATAAACATTGTGGGTTTGGTACTGGCCCTAAAAGGGATTCAACAATAGAATAAACCAACAACATCGACACCCCCTACTAATGTCCCTTCAAATAATCAGAATGGTCAAAATAATCAGGGACGATACCATCAAACAAGACAATTTCCTAGGGGTCACACATACACTTCTTTGGGAGAACCCATTGAAGAATTCCTTAAGAAATGTCTCCAAAATGGGGTCATCATACTTCAAGAACCAAAACTGTATGACCCAAGACAATTCAAACCAGCATGGTGGAATGATAATGCATTTTGCGAGTACCATCGAGCAAAAAGACATACAACCTCTAACCTTCGACAGTTGAAAAATATAATACACGATCTTATTGAAAGTCACATCATTGAAGTAGGTGGATCACAATTCACTTCCAATTCAGATCATACTATCCATAAGAATCCACTGCAGGACCATGGTTCTCATAAGGCCTCCACTTCAGGTCCATAGATGAACAATAATCAAGCTAACTTCGCTCGAGCCAAGTATGATTATTCTGGTGGACTAATTATAAATAATGTTTGAACTGATGACGAATACGTCAATACCATTACCGTCAAGAGAGCACCCCAATGTAACACTACTACTCGAAGTGGCAAGGTCACTATAGCTGGTCCACCTCCTGTTAGACAAGCTAAAATCACCATACCTGGCCCATCTGCTAAACAGTCAAACTTGTCTCGACCACAAAGCAGTGGCAACCCAAAAGTCAGTTCAACCTTATCGACCAGCTAGGCAAGACCCTCGTGCAAATATCTATACTTGAGCTGCTTTGTTTATCTCCCGCACACAAAGATATCCTAGATAAAACTCTGCAAGAGTCGTCGGTCCCCAAGGACATTGATGTCAATAAATTTGAAACCATGGTGGGATACCTCACTACGCCTCACCACGCCACCTTCTCGAATCAAGACTACTCATCAGCTAAAACCAACCATAATGATGCATTGCACATAGAAACTTTTGTCCACAAGCACAAAGTTAGATGGGTTTTAGTAGATGGCGGAGCAAGATTGAACATATGCTCCCTCAAACTGGTTAAGGCTCTAGGGTTCTCTGATGCATGTGTAGACCCGACAAAGAGTATAGTGATCAAAGCATACGATGATGAAGAATGCTCTTCACATGGTGTTATCTCTCTCCCTCTTAAAGTAGGACTGGTCATTGTGGACACAACCTGCCAGGTCCTGGATTTGGAACTACCATATAACATCTTGCTCGGTCGTCCATGGATTCATGCCTTAAAATTCGTTCCATCCACATATCACCAATGCCTAAAGTTTCCATTTGACGGCATAGAAATAAACATATACAGAGACCCCGACCCCTTCCAATATTGTACCAACCTAAGGGATATTTCTGAAAACTGAGTGCTTATTAACTGAGAAGCACCTGGATCCTCATCATCCAAATACATTGGCCCATCCACTCTCACATCATCTTCCACATCCACTCCATCCACGTCTTCCACCACACCACCACCTCCAACAAACCCTAAGGCTGAATCCACTGTCAAAATCCAAGACCTCAGCTATGAAGAGTTCAAACTACATACAACATATAGCATAACAACAATACCCAAGTCTCCAAAGATATATGGTCAGCCATGTTTCAGAATGGAACCCAGAGAAACTTTCAATGTTCCATCGAAAATAGTTTTCATTAAATGGGGAGACATGAGTAATGAAGACCTTGCTGACATCACAGGATGGATCTATAAGGATACTATTGCACTACCCCCATTACCAGTTCAAAAATATGGCAAAGGTTATGACATCATGAAGGCTAAAGGCTACGATGGTACTAGTGGCCTAGGAAGAAATAAAACTGGCCGAAGGGAACCCATAGAACCTTTCCAAATTCCAAAGTATCTCGGATTAGGGTTTGGATCACCCAACAATGACGATCGACATACCATTGGACTTTTAAGTGAGTGAGTACATGCTTCAAAAAGTGTCGAGACCACTAAGGAAACCCTCACCAAAACTGACTCCCAAGAATGGGAATTTGGCTCAAAACGATCCCTAAGTGACTATTGTCTTCATGATTTGTTTGTTGAACCAGGGTAACTGACCTCTGAACAACGATTTTGGAAAACATTCAAAATTGAACAGGCACCAAATAGTCAAATTCCCATTACCACTTCCCATGACATACAACACCCATCATATGAACCCCTTCAGTCCAATCCATTGGAAGTATCAGATGACACTAACAACCAGGGCTCTAAAGCTTTCACCCCTTATTTTGACAACTAATATGACACTAGTGAAGGGGAATATTGGATAGAGTACGATGTAGAGTTGGATGATAATAATCTCATCTACAACATCACTGAATCCATCTGCATGCTGTCTATATCCTCACCTCAATTCACCAACATTGACGATGGCATTGCCTTAGTTTACCCTAAGCTAGTCAATTGGGACCAACAAGGACCGCCAGTCCTGGACACATTTCAGAATGATGAGGCAATTGTTGAATTTATGGGATTACATGAAGGCATACCCAGTGGGGACTACAAGTCAGGATTCACCATTTATTTAGACTACACGACATACTTCGGCGAGACTACTCCGTCCTCTAGTCACAAAAGTAAAAATAAAAATAAAATAAAAAATGAAACGTCTCTAGGTGAAAACTGAAAGGAACCTTTTGACGATAAAATAGTAAAAACAGAGGACGTATTTGTGGGTGAAAATATCTCTGAGGTGCCCAAAGATGGAGGACTGGACTTTCTCCCTGTGCAATAGGAGAAATCAGCTATGCTTATTGAAGACACAATAAAGGATAACATATCAACTACAGAAGATCCCAAGATGGTCCTCTTTGCTTCATCATTGACTGAAGAAGAGAGATCAAAATTTCATAAATTCTTTGCAGAACGAAAAATCAACTTCACATGGTCCTATGCGGACATGCCAGAATTGGACCCAGAATTGGTTCTACACCATCTGCCACTACTACCTAATGTCAAACTAGTCAAGAAGAAGTTACGCAAAATGCACCCTCAAGTTGCTCTATTGGTCAAGGCCGAGTTAAAGAAATTGCTAGACACTGGATTCATACGGTCTATTGACTATGCCAAATGGATATCTAACCTGGTGCCAGTAACAAAGCCAAATGGGCTGATCCGCATTTGTATAGATTTTTGAGACCTAAATAAAGCATGCCCAAAGGATGACTTTCCTTTGCCAAACATTGACATTATAGTTGACCTCACTGTAGGATATGAGATGCTATCCCTCATGGATGGTTTCTCCAGCTATAATCAAATTCACATTGCTCCTAAAGACTAGCACAAAATGACATTTACTTGCCCATGGGGTACATACTGTTGGAATGTCATGCCATTCGGTCTCAAAAATGCAGGTGCCACATACCAAAGGGCAATGACCATGATCTTCCATGAAATGATGCACAAAATAATGGAATATTATGTAGATGACCTATTGGCCAAATCAGTAACTAGGAAAGATCATTTGAAGGTACTCGACACAATTTTCAAGAGACTTGAAGAGTACAAAGTCTGGCTAAATCCTAAGAAGTGTGTTTTCGAGGTCACATCAGGTAAGGGATACATAGTTTCCCAAAGAGGCATAGAGGTCAATTCGGCAAAGGTCAAAGCCATCATAGACATGCCTCCACCCATAGGAATCAGTGAACTTAGAACTCTACAAGGCAGGGTACAATCTATTCAGCGTTTCATAGCCCAATTGGTAGATAAGTGTCACCCATTCCAATATCTGTTGCGCAAGGGTATCCCCTTTGTATGGATAGATAAATGTCAAGAATCCTTTCAACAAATCAAAGATTACCTACTGTCAACACTAGTCCTCATGCCTCCCATTCATGGAAATCCATTGATCCTATACATCTCGATAACTAGTTCAGCACTGGGGGCATTACTAGCACAAAACGACCAAGAAGAAAAAAAAGAGCTATATATTACATCAATCAGACATTGGTCGGGTATGAACTGAACTACACACCAATTGAACGAGCTTTCCTAGCTGTGGTCTTTGTAGCACAAAAGCTAAGACATTACATGTTGAGTCATCAGACACAACTAGTAGCAAAGATTGACCCACTGAAATATTTTCTAAGTCGGGCAGCATTAACAGGACGTTTGGAAAAATGGGTCATGATTCTGAGTGAATATGACATTCATTATGTTGAAAGAAAGGCTATTAAAGGACAAGCCATAGCAGACCAACTAGCAAATGCACCTTTGTAGAGTGATCACCCGTTAGTGGCAGATTTTCCAGATGAGTTGATATTCCACACGGAACCTAAGGTAGCTTGGCGACACAAACCATGGCTCGGGGGTAGGAATCATGTTCATCACCTTGCAAGGAGACTCCATTCCTAAGTCTTTCCGCATCACCTTCCCATGCACAAAAAATGTGGCAGAATATGAGGCATTAGTTACAGGACTAAGAATGGCGATAAAATGGAAGATTAGAGCACTACATGTCTACGGGGATTCTTAGCTTGTCATCAACCAGGTTAATGATGACTATGACACAAAGGATGAGAATTTGATGCCTTACAAATGGATGGTTGATAGTTTCCACACATACTTTCATATGGTAACTTTTTGAACAAATTCCAAGAGCCCAGAACAAAGCAGCCAATGCTATGGCTACAATAGGCTCTCTCCTTGACATACCAAGCAATTTGCCTCAATTGGAATTCCTAATAGAGCAATTATTGGTCCCTGTCTATGACATTCCAGAGTCAGAGATGGTTTGTGAACTTGTTGGTCCCAACTCTCCCTGGTATCAGGATATTTATGACTACCTGAAATCCCAAACCCTTCCACAAAACTTGTCCAATAACCAAAGGAAGTCCTTCATCCAAAAATCCGCAAGGTATGCCATCGTCAGTGACACCCTTTACTGCCATAGCTTTGATGACACCCTCCTTAGATGTCTCAACACCAACGAAGCACATGCGACCTTACGCGAAGTACACAACAGTATATGCGGATCTCATTTGAGTGGTCCTACTCTAGACAAGAAAGTAACAAGACTTGGGTATTATTGGCTAACTATTGAAAAGGATGCAATAGAATATGTCAGGACTTGTCACAAATGTTAGATTCATAGTGATTTGACCCATGCTCCAGCACAGGAACTTCAGCCGATCACTTCTCCTTGGCCCTTCGCTCAATGGGGACTCGACCTCATGGGTAAGATTCATCTGACCTCGTCCAACGGCCACAAATTTATCATCACCACCACTGAGTATTTTATGAAGTGGATCGAAGCCATACCTTTGACATACATAACTAGCAAGCAAATATCCAAGTTCATTATTAACTACATCATTTATCGGTATGGCCTTCCGCAATCTATCATCACTGACAATGGACGTTCATTTAAAAACCAAGACATATGTGAGTTATGTGAGTGATTTTACATCCAACACCATTTTTCATCTCCATACTACCCACAAGGAAACAGTCAAGCTGAGGCGTCAAATAAAACCATTGTCAAAATCCTCAAAAAGACTGTCAATGACGCTGGCCGTGACTGGCACATACAACTCAACCCTGCTCTGTGGGCTTACCGAACTAGCATTTGTACACCTACAAGAGCCACTCCATTTTCCCTAGTCTTTGGCGCTGAGGCCATCTTTCCCATTAAGGTTGAGATTCCTTCATTACGAGTCTCCCTAAAGGGTTTAACTGATGAAGAAGAGTATAGACAATCACGCTTGCACAAGCTGGAAATGCTAGAAGAAAGAAGGAAAAATTCACTGAACCATCTTCAAGCATATCAGAACCATCTTTGTCATAGCTACAATAAGAAGGTTATGGTCAAGAAGTTTGACATTGGTGACCTAGTTCTCATGCAGAACCCTAAGAACCAAACTGACAGAGAAAATCCAGGAAAGTTTGAACCAAATTGGTTGGGTCCCTACATTATCATATCTTATTTTAGTTCTGGAGCTTATCAGCTAGCCACGCCAGATGGAGAACAATTGATAGAGCCCATCAATAGTTTACATCTCTGAAGGTTCTACACACAGCATCGGGGGATCAAGCTAAAAATCGTAAAATACAAAAAAAATGAAAAAATGATAAAAAAATTGTTTCCTTGATGAAAACCTGGCAAATAGGCATCTTGGTGACACCAAAAAAATCAAAAAGTCAAGAAAATAGCAAAGAGAAAAATTTCGTCCAATAGTGAAAACTTGGTAAACAGGGGCCATGCGTAATCAATCATTGCTCTGCCATCCACTATCACTTTGTCTGCCTTGGCCTAGGATGAAAGGTATTTTCGTCATTATCATGCATATCACCACCATACCACCCTACCTGTCATAGTGGATAAATGATTGACATCAAGTCTTGACGACTGTCCATCTAGTACACCAGCAGCATCCCCTACATGTCCCTTAAAAATGGCTAAGTCTTGGACCTGACTGGGGGAAAAAAGTTTATCATGTAAATGCAGTGGATGTCACACATGATCTCGGAAATTCGTAAAATGTCCTAAAAAAGACCAAAAACATTATAAAATGTCCTAAAAAAGACCAAAAACATCATAAAATGTCCTGAAAAAAGACCAAACACATCATAAAATGTCCTGAAAAAAGACCTAAAAACCATAAAATGTCCTGAAGAAAACCACAACAAAACATTAGACTACTCAAAAAATGCAAACACAAGTTCATCTCTTGTCAAAGTCAATCATCTCAATCAGTCTTTGTCATTTATTTGAACTACGTTGTCTCTGTGCACTTGCTACGTAGGCAAGACTCACATTTGAGTCCCCGAGACATTAGGTCAGTCCATTTAGGTTTGTCAAAATAAAATCATGGCACAATCTTTGGTCATCGATACAAAGTCATTGGTCGTGTTGAACTACGAGGTCTCTGAGTGTATGACGTAGACAAGGCCATCTGTTGATGAGCCCCCGAGGCCGCACTAGGTCAATCCATTAGGGTTCATGGCATTACATTGGCACACACGTCAAAAAGTCTTCAAGACAAAGCAAGTCATTCCTAAACTCATAAAACTCATAACGTAAATTATGGAAATCAGTTACTGCAGCATGAAAATCTCATCAACAAGTCAATCATATCATCATGACAATACTGGCATATAGTCAAACACAAGTCAAACTTAGTCAAAAAAAGTCAAATCATCATAACCTGTCAAACTGTCAACTTTAGGTTAACCTTCAGATGTGTCCTTCTAAAAGATAACCTCTGTCATTCATGCCTTAGGATGTGTCCTTCCTAGGCATCGTCATTGTCATTCGACATTTTGAGGGATCCTCTCGACATCTAAGGATCACTCCTCTTGACATCAGTATTTTTCAGATGTGTCCTTCTAAAGAACCAACTGTGTCATTCATGCCTCAGGATGCGTTCTTCCTAGGCATCATCATCATCACCGTCACATGACATTTAGAGATCAATCCTCTTGGCATTAACATTATTCAGGATGTGTCCTTCCTAAATTTGGAAATTTTTGACATTTGTGATTTGAGCTTCATCAAAGCTTTAACACTCTGGCATCTCATCATCATCAAACCTGACATCTTGACATCAGAACAATGGATATCTAGACGCACTTGGAAAACACTTGACAATTGTCTTTTGGTTTTTTATCATGTTATTAGTTTTTCAGCGAGATCCCACTAAATAGGATTTAGAGAAGCAGCGACATATCATGACTATTGACACGCATGACTACTAGTTTCTCAGCGAGGTCCTGATTCTGGGATTTAGAAAAACAATGACATATCATGGTAAGGGCTCTATTTTTGTATTTTGACAATCATGCCGCTAGTTTCTCAAGGATGTCATAGAAACAAGATTTAGAGAAGCAATGACATTTCATGAATTGTCCTTGTCTTTTTTTGCTTATGGTTGATTATGACAAAAAAACTGGGGCAATCACACTCTTAGTATGAGTCATGATCATCCTGGTTTGCGACTGCTTGTCTTACGTGATGGTACAACCTTGCACACCTTGATCTATGTCATATCATGGTGTTTGTTGGCCATTACAATAGTCTGAACAATGATTATTAAGAGCAATAAATATTAAAGTCCTACAATAAATCTTTGAAGGATTTGATCAAAGTCTAGGAGCTAGCATGCATCTTCTTCAGTGTGGTCATCTTCTTTTCTTTAGTTTGGTTATCTTCTCTTCTTTAGTCTGGTCATCTTCTCTTGTCCATCTCACGATGATATCCTGTGACATCCAAAAACATAAGTGCATCCATGATCATATAAACATTAAATCATATTCATAATCACAAACATTGCATTAACATTATCATCAACAATGCATCTATTTACTAAATACATTATGCACATCATTATCCTCATCATCTCATATAAGTAAGCATTGCATCATCATGACATCAAAATTATAAATAAGCATCATAGGACATACATGATACATCATAAATCAACATCATACATCACATATATCATAATGCATTAAATCAAGGAACATCACATAACACACATGTAGGTCGCATCAAAATTGCATCATCATATAATATCATCTCAAAAAGGTACAATGTCACAGGATAAAGTCAAGAGATATCCCAAAAATGGAGCTCACAAGCTCAATGATATATACATAGTGTGTCATAATAACAAAAATTCCCTTAGGGTAGAATCTCATCATCCCCTCATGGTGAAGAATGTGGCAGCTGCAACTCTGAAACTGGCACTGAAACAATAGGCGGACCTGTGGCAACCTCTACCTGTGCCACTAATGGAATTGAGAATGAAGGCATCATCTCTACAGTAATGGACACCTGTGATGTTAATGCTACCTAACTCTGAGAGGTAGATGGATCGACCACTGGTGGTTGTCCCTGTACCGACCTCCGCACTAAACTAGTCGACTCATGACTGTGACCTGAATGGTGACTCAGGGTGTGCCGGTGTGAGTGATGTGACTTGTGCCCTGATGTGTGCCTTGTCAAGGTAGACCCTCTGGCACTCGTATGACTCCTGCTACCACTGGCACTGCCTGATCTATGGCCACTACCTCTCCTTGATTGTGACCGTGACAAGGTAGGATCTTGTCACTCCGGTGACACTGCCTGCTCATACAATGTCTTGTACTGTCCCAATCTCGTGCTCACCCTAGCCAACTCGTGAGCCATATCCCCTACAGGCCCTGTACATAATGTTGGAAACTATGTACACCACTGAGCTGAGTCTTGCTGGTGGATCACTACCTGATCCCGCTCTACCTAGGCTACCTCTAACTCAGACTGTAATGATCCGACCTGGGCCATGCTGTCATCCAGTCTCTACTGTAAATCAGCCACCCTCTAATCTGTCGTGGCATCCTGGGGAAATCCTGAGGAGGACGGTATCTCCTCCTCTCCCTCCACCATCTACCATCTGAGGAGTCTCTCAGCCTCATCCATGGCATCATCCTCGTCATCATCATCATCCACCACATCCTCCTCCTGTCTCTCCTCCTCGGCCACCTCCTCCTCCTATCCCCCCACCTCCACCTCCTCCTCCTATCTCTCCTCACCCTCTCCCTCCTATCCGGGCTACTCCTCTCTATCCCCCTCCTCACCCACTTCAGGGATAGCATCAAATGCTACCCTCGCCACATGCTGTCGCACTTTGCGACCCTATCTCTGACCATCTCTCCTCCTCCGACGACCATCTCCCCCATCATCCCCATCATCTTCGTCATCTCCCCCCAGCTCTGTCTCTACCTCCATCCCTGCCTCTGCCCTGGCCTCCATCTCTCCCTCTTCCTCTGCCCCTGCCACCTCACCTGACCCTCGACACATGAGGTATCACTAACCGTCTGTCCACTGGTGTTGGCCCATCCAGATCTGTCAATGGCACTGGTCTGTGTGCCTGCCACCATAGGTCATAATCTACTGTAGTCCCGAGATCGGTTGCTCCACCCCTCCATCCCCATGCCTGGGCTCCTAGCCCATCAATCTGCTACTCCGCGAAGGCCACTGGGATGGTTGGTCCCCAAGCGTACTCTCTGGATGACCAGGCATACTCGACTGTCCCTGCAGGTACACCCTGCTGCTCTCTGAACTGTCTAAGGATGTGCTATAGCAAATACATCTTGATAATCAGTGAGGTCTGCACGGTCCTCCCAATCAAATATTTGTACTATCTACAAAGGCTCAGATGGTCATCCTCATCATCCCGCTGCTCGTAGTCTCTGTACGGCCTCCAGATAAAGGAAACCATCGTGTCAGTCCTATGCCGCCACTAACCTGCTCGCCCATCCAGGTCTGCTTTAAAGCACCTATGTAATAATAAGCATAGGGCATCCCCTCGCCCAACTGTGGTCTCTGAATGGGAGGACGAAATATGACAATGTGCTCCCAAGCCCAGATCATCATCAGAGTAGTCCCGTAGGAGATACTCTCTGCCCTCCTGTAGGAAACATCATGCAAATGATGGTAAAGTGTCCCCAGTAAACAAGGACCCCAAGCATAAACTATCATTTCGCATCTCATGCCAACCAAGACGTCTCCCCAGCCAATAGGGAATCCATGTCCCCAACGGTCAGGAATCAAGATACCCCCAATCAAAGTCGCAAGGAATCCATCAAAGCGACCATAGTGATCCGCTATGAACTCCCATATGATCTCATATCCCTAGATGCCCAGTCCTGCACCCTGATCTCGGTAGTACGCTCGGAAGGTCTGCTCGCCATGGTGAGGGTCGTAGATGATCCACTCCCCTCAGATTGGTACTCGCAAAATCTGATAGACGTCCTCCAAAGTAATAGTGGCCTCACTTGTCGGCAGGTGGAAGGAGCAGGTCTCTGAATGCCAATGCTCACATAACGCAGTCAGTAATCCCCTGTTTGCCCAAATGGTGGGCATGTAAGCAACATAGAATAATCCCAGTCACATCAACCGACGCCACTCTCACGGGCTCAACTGGTCAGCAAACTGAAATGTCATTGGTTTGCTCTCGCACGTGTAAATCGGGGCAAGCTACCTCTGCAAAAATCCAAACAAGTCGTCAGTATCTTTTGAGAAAATTGTCAATATTATCACAAGCATCTAAGGTTACACAAATATCAAAAATAGCTCTGGTCAGAGTCAAAGGCAAAT
This sequence comes from Sequoia sempervirens, assembly GCA_007258455.2. NCBI lineage: Eukaryota > Viridiplantae > Streptophyta > Pinopsida > Cupressales > Cupressaceae > Sequoia > Sequoia sempervirens. The sequence continues at coordinate 134,406 of VDFB02320318.1, read as the reverse complement.
GCGTCGCACTAAGGAAATTGCGTCTCAAAACTTCTATTGTGTTGTTCTGTACATCAAATGTGGTGCAAAATGACAAATGCATCGTTTGCTATGTCAAATGCGTCGCATTTTCACATTTGTGTCACAAAATTTGACACTTGCGTCTTGGAATATCAAATGTGTCACATAATCACAACTGCATCGATCAAACAGAAAAATGCGTTGCAAATCGACGATTGTGGCATTGAAACATTCAAATGCGACTCGAAAAAGTGAATGTGTCACAGGTTTTGACAATTGCGCCGCAAACCACTGCTCTACCCTAGTTCTTTGTTGCACTTGCATCGCGACAAATCATATGCATCAAATGTGAAGGTGAATTCATCGTGGCGCATTCGTTACTCACCCTAGAAACCTAGTTATGACACACAAAACGAAAAAATTACAAAGTGGGATAGGGGTACATACCACTAGCTCCGAGCCCTCTAGCTTCCTGAATGTCTGCATGATCTCACCGTGATGCTCTATCACTAGAATCACCATTTTCGCTACACTCCTTTTCGCTATGAACTCTCAAAATTTGCAAAGTGAATAGTAAAAGTGAATTGACTTTTACCCCTTTGTTAACCTATTTATAAAGTCAAAATGGCATTTTTCAATTGGGTTATTACTGGAGGGTCATTTGACCAAGTTTGACCACCTCATTGGCTACCTTAAACATGTCAGAATTCAAAACCGACTGCGCCTTTGTTTTTCTAGTCATGGAATTGATTTATCGGGACCCTTTACAAATTTTTCGACCGTCAACCCAAAATTTAAAAAATTTCCCGAGGGGGAAATGATACTTCGTACCTTCACTAGGGCATGGCTTTGACTTGTTTTCTTTGTCACAATGCGAGAAGCGACATTATGACAAAGAGGGGCAAAATGTAGACACCTAAAAATGACCTAGGCCTACAAGCTTCATTTTTACCACATTCGTCCTAGCATAATTAAGACATTTAATTATGTCCTTGGTCCACATTCGACTATTGATTAAATAATTCATAATTATTTAATTAATTCATGTTCTTTATTCTTCATGATTATTAAATAAATAAATCTTATTTATTTATTAAATATGTCATTAATTATCTAAATCTTCCCTTAATTAAATAAATTTCTTAATTTATTTAATTACCTTCTATTCACTTTATTTCTTCTTGATTATTAAATAAATAAGTTTCTATTATTTATTTAATATGCCACTAATTGACATAATTAAATGAATTAATTAATTATTTAATTATTAGTCTTATCTCCTAAATTAAATAATTAAATTTAATTATTTAATTTCCAAATTTGAAGTTCTTCTCATTTTAAATAAATTAAAATATTCAAAATGTCATCTCACTCTTAACGGTCAGCTCATTATGGTAAATAATTCAAAAACTGATTATTTACTATTTCTCAAAATTCACATTTGGAATTAATTTAATTCCAAATCGGTAACTTTCCGCCAAGAGTCAAGTAATCGGGCAGGTTCTCGACCCTTCCAAAATTGATCTTCAGTCCGGTCTTTATCTTATTCATTTTCAAAAATCTTTATTTTCAAAAATATTTCTTCATTTATTCTCCACCGTCGATCCGATTCTCTGAGATAATATCTTGACCGTTCAATTAATGAATTTTCCCTAACCCTAATTAGGGATTCCTAGATTTAATCTGTACCTCTGGTTTTAGGTTTTGGTGAGAATGCAATCTCACCTGTCCATTCAAAATGCCATTTTCCTCTCACTTTTCGATTACATACACACACACGCATTTTATAAGTAGACGTATTATAAGCATTGCATACTTACTCACTTGCACACTTAGGCTTCTCATTGTAATTATTGTCTTTATTTAATCAAGTCTTAGTATGTTTAGGCATTGGCAATCATAGTCATAGGCATAGGCATTAGGCATATCTAAAATCCTTCAAAGCTTGGTGTAGGACTTAGACATTTGCAGATTGCTCGCACAACGAATCTGAGGGAAAAGCATCATCCAGCAAGTAAGAAGGTACTATGGAGGTAATCATGGAAGTTTTGGGAAACAGGTATAACTATTTTATTATTTAATTTCCTTTGTACTCGATAGGTCTTTGGTTTTTTATTGTCTTCATTGATTTATTGCTTAACACACCTAATCACGATACCTAAAAGAAATCCTCAGTTACAGACATGATGAATGACACTTGAAGAATGCTCTTGATTGCTTGATAATCTACCCTTGAATGATCTTATGAATGCTGAAATGCTCTTGTGAACTATATGCATGAATGCTTGATTAGGTATGATGAAATTTGAGAAAGAACCTTATATTTATACTCAATTATGAAATAATTCCCAAAATTACAACACTATAGGCCGACCTTAGATCTTGGACAATAAAAATCCACCAAAATTTTGAATTAAATTTGAATTTTGATTAAAGGGGACTCAATCGCCACCTTAGGAGAATGGGTCCCACCTAATGGGACTAATTATCCCATAATGGTGAATGAGTCCCACCTTAGGAATTTAAGGTGAGTTTCAAGATTTTGATATTTTAAATGATATTTCTCAAGATTATTCTCAAAAATACATATAAACAAGGCCTATGCATGCAAAATGGGGCCAATTAAAGCATAAGAAAGCCTAAATATTAATGGAAAACCTAGAAAAGTGTGAAATTTTGTCACAAAAAATTACAAAACTTTGAAATAAAGCTTGGTAAATGATGAAAAGAGGTTATTTTATTAACAAGACCCTAGAAAAGTTTGAAAGTGTGTCACAACACTTTACAACTCTTAAGTAAGGTACCATTTGAATCCCTTTAGCTCACAAGGTCCTAAGACCTAATGTGAATGGTTACCCAGATTATAACATTAAATCAAGGAAATATTAAACCAAAATCACAAAGAGGGCCTAAATAAGTTAGAAAAAGTAGAAGGGTTACTTTTTTCAGTGACCATATTTAGCCCCCACTTTAGTGAGAGGATGAACTTGCTTCAAACTCACTAAATCAAAACACATCAAGAGGGGTTCAAATGTATCGATGCTAGCAAGATGGTACAGCAATGATCAAGAGGGGTGTTCAAGCCCTAGGATCAGGATCCCATGAAAAAAGCAACATAAGGACGAAGGAACAAACATGAAAATAATATCAAGAACCACAAGGCACAAGCATACAATGCCAAAGATGAAGAAGAGAAAAGGTGAAATAAAAATAATCAGATCAATCTTCAACTATTTTTCCAACATGATGTGGATCAGATGTAGGTTGTTTGTCTAAAAAACACATACTCTCTCTATAATAGATCCACACTTCCTTAATCCAAAACTTCACTATTTTTTTTTAACAAAGTAAATATCTTAATGTCTTGCTCAATTAGTTGTATACTCAAGAACTTCTATCCATATAGGATAGGCATCTAACCATATGGGTTAGGTTAATGTCCATATGAGACCAAGACTCATCTATCCATTTGGGTTAGGTTAATGTCCATACGAGACCAAGATTTATCTATCCAAATAAGGTAGACATCTAACCATATGGGTTAGAAAATGCTTTGGCCAGAGACTTAGACTCATCGAGACCATCTAAGTCCTGAGTCACTCTCTAAAGACTACACTCCCCTACTAGGAGTGTACCAAGGTTGATGTCCTTAAAAGTATGTGAGATAATAATAAAATCTTGAGTCCCACCTCAAAAAATTTCCTAAAGCCTCAGGGAATCAAGCGAATCCATCTGGGCTTCCTTCTTAGTATACAAGTAATTTCCAACTTCAATTTTAATATTTATTTATCTTTCTTTAACTCACGGTATCTTAGCAAGAACAACAAGGAAAACACCCTTAACCATTCTAAATCCCCATCTTGAGTGCCTGTGTACTAGGGACAACTTTGTCCCTAGACTTCCTACATACACTATTTCAGCATGGGATCAAGGTGTATAATATGTAGTTCTATTTTCTAATCTATTGTTTGATGTAAACTATTTTGTGGGTACTCGAACCTTTCCAGGGCCATTTCCCTGGACAATTTCTCTTCGCTTGCTACCCACATAAGGGAGCATATAAAGCATAAAGATTCATGGTGATCTTTTTCTTGTTTCCTAATTCATTATGTCCTAAATTCCTATAAGTCCCATCACCCTTTCCTATTTAATAAAAAATCATCAAAGATAAAAGAATTAAAAATTCAATTCACATGCCCAAACCCTATTGGAGTTTTCTAAAATTTCCACTAGCAGATGTAACTTGTCCATTATAGTATTATCCTTTTAGATTATCGATCCAAGAGGGATTTCCCACCCCTTGGATTTTAACTCCAAAAATGTTCCTTATTACTCCCTGACGATTTATAGGGATGATGCCACATATGTTGTTGTTGCAGCTTTATTAGGCTATAAGTGTAGTAACTCAAACACGATGATATTACCTGAAACGTGAGTCAGAGGCATTGTTAATACCGAACATTGCTACTTTTTTTGTTTTCCTCCTCTTATTTAAGTTTTCTATCTAAGAAGGAAATTAAATGCAATATCAACAATAAGAAAAGTAGCTTGTGCACATAAACTAAATGGTAATATAAAAAATTTATACCTTCTTTCTAAGGAAGTAAAATTAAATGAACTTACTAACAAGAAAAACTATTTATTCAAAGTACATTTGCTAGAAAGAAGTATTGCATCTACTTACATCCTATGAAAGTGAAACTTTTTGTAACAATGAATTGAATCATGAAAATAGTCAATTCCATTTGTGAAATAAAAACACTTATACATAATGTTAAATTATTCAAGATGGGTGATCCAATTTAGAGATGGTATGAATCTAATTGTATTGCAATGTTAGTATTTCCAAGAAAATAAACTTGAATCTATTTGCATAATCTATGTGATAGAGTAATTTAATTAAAGTATTTCTTATTTAAATTGCATAACACTAATATTTTCAAGATAAATATCCATCTAAGAAAGCATAAATAATTCCAACTCAAGGAGACTTCATGGCATAATCTATTGTTTCAAGACAAAAGGTTTATTAATTTTGATTGAATTGCATGAATAAATAACCCAACTAAAGAAGACTTGATTTTAATTGCATAATTTATTTCACTAATGTCTTAAGATAGATAAACCAATGCAATGTCTTAATCCAATAAGAGCCTTGATTTTAATTGTATAAGTTATCCTACTAATGCCTCAAGATTGATGATCTATCTAAAGTAGGTTTGCATGAATTTTCATAAGTTTATTCTTGATAATATTCTAATGATTTATACAATATTCCCTTGTTGTAATTAAATGAATCAACCTTGTTTTAAAAAGAATTGAATCTACTTGCATATTAAGGGAGAAAATTAATTTAAAGAATAACCATGATGTTGAAGGACTAAGTTTATTGCAAATTTATTAAATGATAACTATGATGTTGTGTTATAAACCTTGAATCCCAAGGAAATAAATTTATTCCATGGAGAGAAAGTTTATTTGAAGAATAACAATAAATCTAAGAGTTAAGTTTGTAGCATAACAAGAAATCAATTTTATTAAAGGGATATTATTAATTCCTTAAGTTAGATGGTATTTTGTTTGCATGGATTTTATTTTACGACTTACCATTCAGTAAAACAAGGAACTTCTAATTTAATGAAATGCAATTTTAAGCTTAAAATTTAATGTCTAATAGTCATTATTGTTATCATAGAATTGTAATTATTGTCATAAAGTTATAGTGTTGTCATAAGATATAAATGTTGTCATTCCTCTTTTTAGAATCTTCTATCACTAGGTCCATACTCATAGTTTATCATCATTTTATGAAGAAGAGAGGTGTATTCTAAGTTCATTAATTATATTTGTATACACGTAAAATCGGTCAAGATATTTAATTAATATTTCATCTACACATAATCTACACATAAAGAAATTCTCAATTTATTTATATTGTTCATATTTTCTAATTCTCCAAATCTAAAATCACATTCCTCTAATTTAAATAAATAAACGAATTTCTAAAGTTTGTATTATTTAATTAATTCTCACTAATCCAAATTTTGGAATTCATGCACATGTCTACAACTTTTCATGCCACCTCACCAAGGTCAGATGAAATTAGATAATTCTAATTTTTTTTTTATTTTTTTTTTAAAAGGTGCAATGCACCCATAATATTAGGGGTAAATGCTTTTTTTTTACTGGAGCTATGAACCGGATACAACAAACCACAAGAAACAACCAAACCTGCGAGCACAAAGGCCCAGCGAAGGCACAATGCCTGCGAGCACTTTGGCCCAGCGAAGGTTTGAACCCTGGTGGCCGTCACCACAACCAAGCGACTTGACCACCGAACCATGCCCTTATCGGCATAGATAATTCTAATTTTTAATTAGAATTATCTTCAACAAATTTTCAAACACATGACTTATTTCTTACACACTTCAACAAATTTTCAAACACATGGTCTTTTTCTCACACACTTGATTCCTCCATCCATTTGGCATGTTGTCTTCAATCAAGGGATTCCTTCATCCATTTGGCATGTTGTCTTTGGTCAAGGGAACATTCTTCTTGATTCTCTCCATCTCCACCATTCATCCCTCTTGTTCGAATCTAGATCGTTGATCGCTGCCACATCACAAGATGCTTGGAAAAACCTATAAATACAACCCTTTTCCATAGTATTTTGCATCCCACATTTGAGTAGAGTTATTATTCAAGAATAGCATTGGAGCATTTGGAGTTTACAGTTAGCATTGTTTGGCATTTTAACAAGTTTGCATTGTAGCATCATGTTGACTTAGAATTATGTTTTGCTTTATAGTTGCATTTTAAACCATGTCTTGCTTTATAGTTGCATTTTAATTCATCATATCAATGGTTATTTGATCATATGAAAAATCATCTTGGGTTCTTATCACATCATTTGCATCACATAAGTTAGCAATAGTATCCATTTATCAAAATCTCCATTATCATAACATCATGGCTTTCATCACATAGTTTCATGTAGGAACTTAGATTTCTTTCATTTATAACATCTCATTTCTCAAGTTGTCATTTTAACAACCATAGTGCATATAAAAAATCTGAGAGCCAATATGGTTTAATAAATCCTTGAGAATAGATAACAATGGAATGCTTTTAAAGATTTGTTTGTTATAATTTAGAGTAGTTTATTTGATTCAAATCTTTACTATAATACATCTCATTGGTGTTTGTGTTGATTTACTAACAATTCCCACATTTCGCACAAACATAAATTAGCACCCACTATGGGGCTAGATCCCATTTCTAACAAATTTCTAGAAAAAATCATTTAAACAGGTTGGATATGACATTTTAGCACAATCGTGAATTCTTTCAATACATCCAACAAATCTTTCGGCGCATATGACTTCTATTTCAGTGCATCTGACCAATCTTTTAGAGCATCTAGTGTCTGTTATAGTGCATATGATTAATCTTTTGGTGCATACATCAACTGTTTTAGTGCTTACAGAGAGTCTTTCAACGCATTCATCACTTCTTTTAGCACATTCATCACTTCTTTTAGCGCATTCATCAATTCTTGTAGTGCATACATGAGTTATTTTAGCACATAGAGTAGCTATTTTAGTACATTGGAATGATATTTTAGCACATTGGATGACTGTTTTAGTGCATCTGGTTAAAATTACAAAATTTTAAAAATTCAAGAACTAATTGGTGTTTTCTACTTGCAGGTACTTCTATACGCTTGTCAAAGACAATCTTATCAAACTATTGATGATTTATGTAGGGGTTGAAGTTATTTAATGCTTTCTTTTGATTAAGATAGGTATCTAGCTTAATTAGAAGGTTAAAGAACACCATGTATTTTGTGCTTGATGAATGGTAGGCATATGCTCTCCCCTTAACTGGGTGACCAAAAATTCAGACCCATTCGCTTTTATTTTTTATTATCCATAGAAGGTTTGCCTTATGGGAAAAAGTAATCACCCAAGGGAATGACCCAACCAGTAACATGCTAAAGCTAAGCGACTTCCAACCGAGATATAAATGTGGGTACTTGAGGAAAGTTCGAGTATCATGAGGACTGTTCTGACAAGAAGGGAAGTAATGGTCTCTTTCTATATGGATGATCCCCCATGAACTAAATGCCTATAATAGAGCCATTTGTTGTAGCAAGGCCAAATTCCTTATTCAATTTGTTAGCACAAGAATATTCATTCTAAAGCCCATATTTTTGCGGCTTTTAGTAGAGATGAGAAGTATGCTATGGGAGATTCATGGGTATTGATGCTTGGTTGCCCTGAGAAGTGAGTACCATGGAGGGGAGCCAATGGGGTCAAGCATCTAATCATCTGCTAAAAGTAGGTGTAGCTAGAGTAAAATCCAAGTAGGAATCCAGTGAATATTATCCTTCACAGCCTTAGGTTGTACATGTTTGATGTGTTTTACGAATGTGTTTTAAAAAAAATTATAATGGGAGTGAAAACCTTGATTCAAAAATCATCCATTTGAACTTACAAGCTAGAAACCAAGCAAAATCCATTGTTTGACAAATTTCACCTGGGTAAATTTCAAATTCAAGGAGTAAAAGTAAGATAGACTACCAAAACATTGAAATTTTCTAGACTAGCGCATTTTTCCTCTCTTCCAATGCATCCAATCAGTTTTATAGCACTTTTATGCAGTCTTTTAGCACATTGACCCTTTGTTTTAATGCATGCATTCAATATTATAGTGCATTTGACCAATCTTATAACACATCCATATTCTATTCTAGTGCATGAAGGCATTTTTATAGCACATCTAAGCATTTTACCAACACATTCACTCTTTGTTATAGTGCATCCACTGCATATTTTAGCGCATCAACCCTCTACTTTAGCACATCCAGACAATCTTATAGCACATTTGTGTAATTTTCTTATGCATCCATCCTCTATTATAGTGTGTCTATCAAATCTCTTAGTGCATTTGGGCTTTATTTTAGCACATCCATTAAATGTAAAACTCAAGAGTTAAGTTCATTCCTTATTTCACAGTTTGAGCCAAAATTTAGAATCTTTTTCAATCCAAAATCCTTCCTCAAATACCACAGAGTCTAAACTTATCAAAACTGACCTCTACAAGTGGAATTCTCCAAAATAAACCTAGATCTAAACATCTCAAAGTGCCTAAATCATCAAACCTATCACATCTCTGATTGTTAATTCTAGTTTCATCATCTGGATTTATCATCCTCTCATCACAAAAAGAAGCTATATAATCAAATCAAACTTAGTCTTATCAATAGAATTTTCCATTCTATTTGATTTAGTTGTAATCCTTGGAACTATTCCAAACCAAGATCAAAGTTTAGTAGAAGTAAAACACTTGTATGCCCATTCAAACAAGGTTGCAAAAGAAAAAACTCAAGGAAAAAGAACTGGAAATACAAAGCATTGAAAATCCAAACATCAAGACTCAAAACACCGAAACTCAAAACAGTGAAACGTAAAACACCATGGCTAAAGCTAAAGAAAATCCTTTCCATGGAATCCACAACAATGAAGGGGAAGAAATAACTGAGGAAGATATCTAACATGTTGAACAAGATCCAAATTTCCAAAAATGCTTAGAAATAATTTTCAAAAGAAATGGGGAAAAATACCTCCTAATGTTGGCTAAACAAGGGGTCAAATTGCCTAAGGAATTTGATGTTAATCATTTGAAAGCACCTCCCAAACAACCAAAAAAAGAAACAAAACAATTGGTTTCCCTAACTCATCAAAAGAACCTTCAACAACAAATTCTTGACATGCAAAGGGGAACCTCAAAACAATACTTGATAAGAAATTTGTCCATATCCTTTTGATCAAGATATCCATATAATCCCTTTTCCCAAACATTGTGAATTCCAAAAATATGACAAATACAAAAGGAAAACTAATCCAATTGATCATGTGAGGGAATTTAGAACCATGAGTCTTGAATTTTCTCATGAAGCAACTTATTTGATGAGGTTATTCCCAAGAATTCTAGGTGGACAATGCCTTGACTGGTTTTCCAAACCCACGCCACTAATTAAAACCTTTGAAGAATTGGTCAGAAAATTCATCACTCAATATTCTTATAACATTCAACATGACATAACAATGAAGGACCTTTACAACTTGAAATAGAAAAAGGGTGAATTGTTCCTTGTGTTTCTGCAAAAATGGATAAGGTTATTCACAAGATATTCTCATCCTATACCTAAAAAATAAATGATGAAAATATTTATTGATAACCTAAATGATGATATGAGCTACAGATTGGAATTGCAATGTCCACCCACATTCAAAAAATTGATTGAAAATGGGATTAAAATTGAAGAATCTTTGGTCAAAAGAGGAGTCATAAAACTTTACAATGACAACAATACATCAAACTCCTAACAACTACAACAATGGTGACAAACCCAAGTTTTGGCAACAAAATGAGAACATGAGTAATAATGATGGCACAGTTGAAAACCAAAATACAAAAATTGTATTCAACTTGACAGTAGCAGCCACCAAAACTAATAAGAACAATAATCCATCCAACAACCAAAACAACAACCAAAATGTCAACCAAAGCAACAATCAAGGAAATTCTAGATCAAGAACGCCATCATATCACACATTCTCAAATCAAAGAAGGTTCACACCTTTGGGATAATCATTAGAATCAACACTAAAGGAACTTCTTGAAGCAAAATTCATAACATTACCGAAGGCAAGGAATTGGGAACCAAAAGTTAAGCCTCCATGGTGGAATGATGCACATTTCTATGACTTTCATCAAAACAAAGGGCACAAAGCCAATGACTACATGCAATTGAAACAATTGATACAAGACTTGATTGACAAGAAAAATATATTTGTGGAAGGACTCCAAACAAACAATGATCATGGAGCGTTCAAGAAACCTCTACCAAACTATGAAAAAGGGGGTCATCAACATCGAACACCAAAGGAAAAAACATGAACTATGTTTATGATACCACCATTCTCAATATTGAGGTGGTTGACGATCAAACCCATGACAAACCAATTCTTACTACAATTGATGACCCAATAAATGACAACATCATTGAGCATGAACAAAACATCATTGCAACTAAAAATCATCACCACGATATCAACACCACCTCACATCAAATCAATGACCTTGTGCCAATAGATCTGATCACCAATATCGTTGAAAATGACAATCAAATAAATGTCATCAAAATCAAAGAGAAATAAGAAAATTCACTAATCAATGCAATCACAAGAGGACAAGCCAAGGTAACATTGAAAGGAGCTACCCCTTCCATGTCCAAAGCAACTAATTTTGTCCCTACAACTCAATATAGCATCGTTGATTAGTTGTAGATGATACCCACTCAAATATCCATTTTAGAGCTTCTTAAGATTTCACCAGTGCACAAGGAAATCTTGGAACAAGCTCTAGTCGCCACCACAGTACCAAAGAACCTAGAAGTTTTCCAATTTCAGACTATGGTGGGACATTGACTGTACCACACTACCTATCATTTTTTGAACACGATGATGCATCCATCACCCATCCGCATAATGCTACTCTCCACACCTAGTTCTTAATCCATAAACACCATGTAAAACGTGTTTTAATAGATGGAGGAGCTGGCTTAAATATCTGTACTTTAAAACTTGTCCATGCACTCAGATATTCTAAGAAATGCTATCAATCCTAGAAGGAAAACCACAATAAAAGCATATGATGATGAAGAAAGATCCTCCCAAGGATTGATTGTCCTACCAATTCAAGTAGGACCAGTTGTCAAAGATATATTATGCCAAGTGTTGGACAAATAATTGACATACACCATACTCTTGGGATGTCCATGGATTCATGAGATGCAAGTTTTACCATCTACATATCACTAGTGTTTGAAATTTTCTTTTAACGGACAAGAGATCACTATTGTTGTTGATTCCAATAACCCCCAATACTACAACACACTCAGAACAACCTAGGACACTTTTGTTCCACACGATAGGGAAGCTACAACTCTTGGTTTCTCCAATAGTGAAAAACAACTAAATGCTTTGTCAAAGTGGGTGGAGAAAAAGGATCAATCAAAAGATAAGGGTATTAGTGAGTCTACTCCATCAAATCACAAAAGTCAACTCAATGCCTTATCAAAATAGGTTGAAAAGATCCAATTGAAAGATAAAGGCATGGGGGAATACTCATTTGAAAAATCCTTGTGTTTATCACAACTCTCATCTTCTCCTAAGTCATATGGACAATCATCACAACCAACCATGCTCTTTGATGGAAAATTTGTAAGAGCAGGAACCTCAGTGGATGAATTAGAAGACAAGGAGGTTTTGAATTGGTTGTACAAGGATGAAGAACAATCAAAAGCATCCACCTCAAATGTACTGATAGAGCAGTATGGGAAAGACAAGACAATCTTGGAAAAAATGGGATATGAGGGAAAAGGTCCTATTGGTAAAAGTAAGGAAGGAATCATAGAACTGATAAAACCCATCACAATGAATTATAAGGACAAGACAAGACTAGGATATAGGGAAGAAGCAAAAGAAGAAACTAGATAGAAAGTTGTCAAGAGAATCCTTCAATTGAGAGATAATTCTGAAATAGACTCCAATGAATATGAATGGGATTCCCTCTCTGAAGAGTCTTGTCATGATAAGGATATTGATGTGGTACAAAAGTATACACCAACACATATAGATGGATAGAGCTCAAGTTATCGACCACTTGAAATTGGATCATTGAATATCAATGACTCAAGTGAACATCATTTTTCTAGCGAGATAGATACTTCAGAAGAGAGTAACATCTTAGACCTCAATATTGCCATTGGATATTTTGATGAGATTGCCATCATGATGCTTACCCCTTCTAACCTCAACAAATGTAATGATTCCATGCCATTAGTACACCCCGAATTGATTGAATGGGACCAATTTGAGTTGTTTGATCTACACACCTTTCTGAATGATGACGCCATTGTTAACTTCCTTTGTTCTAATAACCCTAAAACATTTTCCATCATTGAATCTTATAACAAAACTTCAAACAAGGGGAGTACCAACTCTTCCAACTGAAAAATGAATACCAAAAGCAGATCTAATGGTGAAAACCATTTAGTGGCACTATTAGATCCAAAAAAAGTAAAAACAAAGAGCATATCTCAAGGTGAAAACATCTCTAAGGCATCAAGACATGGAAGATTTGAAACTCTCCCCAAGCACTATCAGGAGAGATTGTTAGTGTTGATTGAGCCTACATAGTCTATCAATGTTGGCACAAATGAAATAATGAAGAACCTGCACCTCGTGACATCCATGAAAGAGGAGGAAAAATCCATTTTCACTAAATTCTTTGATGAGAGGCAGAACAAATTTGCTTGGTCCTATGCTGACATGCCAAGCATAGATCCAAAACTCATCATGCATCATTTATCACTATCCCTTGGCATAAATCTAGTAAAGAAAAATTTGATAAAATTGCACCCTCATATTGCCCTCTCAGTAAAATTCGAATTAAAGAAGCTACTAGATGTGGGATTTATTAGACCTATTGACTATGCGAAGTGGATATCAAATATTGTGCTAGTCTCAAAACTAGACAAAAGCATTAGGATATGTACCAACTTAAGGGATCTTAAAAAATCTTTCCCAAAAGATGACTTTCCTCTACCTAATATTGACATCATCATAGACTTGACTGCTGGACACGAAATGTTATCACTTATGGATGGATTCTCAATGAATAATTAGATAAATATAACATTCAAAGATCAAGACAAAATATCCTTCACATGTCCTTGGGACACTTTCTACTAGAATGTAATGCCTTTTGGGTTGAAAAATGTTGGAGCCACATATTATAGAGAAATGACTACCATCTTCTATGACATGATGCACACTTTTATGGAGGACTATGTAGATGATATGTTGGAAAAATCCTACACTAAAGGACACCTAGAAATTCTAGAAAAAATATTCACTAGATTGGAGAAGTTCAATGTAAGACTAAATCCCAAGAAATGTGTGTTCGACGTAACATCAGCTAAATTTTTGGGATACATTGTGTTAGCCAAAGGTATTAAGGTGGATCCTACAATGGTCAAAGCCATCATGGAGATGCCTCCTAAAAAAATCAATCAACTCAGATCATTACAAGGAATATTTCAATCCATCAGGAGGTTCATCACGCAACTGGCTGACAAAACTCACCCTTTCAACCATTTACTACACAAGAATGTCTCTTTCAAGTAGGATGAGAGATGTGAAGCAACCTTTAATCAACTCAAGCAATATCTGATGTCACCACCAATACTAGTACCACCAACCGAAGGAAACCCATTGATACTCTACATTGCAACAATTGAGATATCTTTGGGAGCTTTATTGGCATAGGGAGATTCTGTAGGAAAGGAAATGGAAATCTATTATATTAGCAAGACCTTGAATAGTTATGAGATCAATTACACCATCTAGAAAGCTTGTCTTGTAGTAGTATTTACTACCCAACAACTCAGACATTACATGTTGACTCACACCATCAAACTCATCACTAAAATTGATCCATTAAAGTATCTACTCAGCAAATTTTCCCTAATAGGAAGACTAGCTAAATGGGTCATGATATTGAGTGAGTTTGAAAATCCAGTACATGGACAAAAAATCCATCAAGGGTCAAGCCATAACTAATCAACTAGCTGAAGCACCATTACAAGACAATCATCCAATGAACATTGAATTTCCAGATGTTGATGTCCTTACAGTATCTACACAATAGTGGATGTTGTATTTTGATGGCTCTTATACATAATATGGATCGGGCATAGGAATCTTTTTCATCTTACCACAAGGACATACCATTCCCAAATCCTATAGACTGATGTTTCCTTGCACCAATAACATAGCCGAATACAAAACATTGATCATTGGAATCAAAGTAGCAGTTGAATGGAAGATCACAGAGTTGCATGTCTATGGTGATTCTTAGCTAGTCATTAAATAGGTGAACGATGATTACCAAACAAAATATGAAAAATTAATGCCATATAGAAGAATGGTTGATGAATTCAAAAAGTACTTTGTGGAGATAAAATTCAAGCAAATTCCTAGAGGCAACAACAAAGCTGTTGATGCAATGGCTACCATTGCTTCTCTCTTAAAAATTCCTAAGAAACGAGCCTATTATGAGTTCATGGTGGAACAACTATTCAACCCATCCTATGATAACCTAGAATCCCAAGTCATCTATCATCTAGCTGAGGTTGACGCCTCTACCTACGAGAAAAACTACACATATCTCAAAGACAATACCCTCCCACCCTATTTATCCCAGAAGAAAAAATGAAATTCCATCCAACAAGTAGCTCGTCACATCCTAATAGCTAATGTGCTTTATCGATGAGGTCTTGATGATACTCTCCTTCGGTGTCTAGAATGTAATGAAGCTGAAACAACTTTACATGAGGTCCATGATGGTATTTGTGGCACACATTCAAGTGGCCTAACTTTAGCTAAGAAACTCTTGTTTTTGGGGTATTATTGGCCAAATATGGAGGAGTCATTTCAATATGTCAAAAGGTGCACTAAATGTCAAATCCATGAAAACTTGATACATGCACTAGCACAATTGTTGCAACCTTTCATATCAACATGGCCTTTTTGTTAGTGGGGATTGGACCTCATGGGAAAGATTCATCCATCTTCAACCAACAGACACAAGTTTATCATCACAACCACATAATACTTCACAAAGTGGATTGAGGCAATTCCCCTAACCACCATCACATGAAAGAAAATCTCATCATTCATCTTGAATTATATCATTTGTCAGTATGGCATCCGTCAATCCAGTATCATGAACAATAGAAGACCATTCAAAAATTAGGATGTCCATGAACTCTGTGAGAGGTTCCATATACATCATCAGTTTTCTACACCATACTATCCCCAAGGAAATTACCAAGCAGAGGCCTCAAGCAAGACTATCCTAAAAATCTTGAAGAAAATAGTCAATGAGGCTGGACGTGAGTGGAACGTACAACTGAACCCTACTTTATGGGCTTATAGAACCGGTATCCACACCCTGATAGGAGAAACACCATATTCCCTAGTCTATGGATCAAAGGCCATTGTACCTATTGAGGTTGATATACCATCACTCTGAGTGTCATTAAAGGGTATCATTTCGGATGAGGATTACAAAGTGTCTAGGTTACAGGAATTGGAACTGTTGGATGAGCATCATCAACATGTAGTGCATCACCTAGAAGCCTATCAACAAAGGATATTCAAAAGTTATAATCACAGAGTAAAGCCTAAAACATTTCAGGTGGGTGATTTAGTCTTGAAAGAGAATCCTCATAACCAACAATATAGAGAGAAGAAAATGAAATTTGAACCTGACTAGCTAGATTCCTTTGTCATTATGTCAATCTTTAGATCAGGAGCATAATAGTTGTCCACACCGGAAGGGGATTTGTTTGATGAAACCCTCAACAACTTCCATCTCAAAAGGTTCTACACCTAAATCATCCAGTGCATAAGAAGAGTCCTAAAAAAATACAAAAACATAAGAAAATGTCCTAAAAAATGGTTGCCTTGATGAAAACCTAAAAAATGGGCATCTTGGTAACAACAAAAAAATCAGGAAAAGATCAAAAATTAAAAAATTAAAAAATTAAAAAAAGAGAAAAATACAGAAAAAGTGAAAAATAAAAAAAATAAAAAAAATCATAAAATCTAAAAAAGTGCAATAAAAACAAGTAGTGAAAACCTGGCAATAGGCACTATTTGTGATAGGTTATCTTTTCCATCTATTTGAGCATGTCGACGATTCAATTTCTCCATCACTCTACCTATCATTAGAAAGCTTCATGTACATATCCTAGAATCGCGGTCATTTCTCACCCTAGACTAGGGGAAAAATCCTGAACTCACTGGGGGCAATAAAATTTGAGCTTGAACCAACAAATGAATAACAATAGTACAACACAACCCATAACAATGATCATAGTGTAACAAAACATTGAACATCAATCACGCAAACATGAACACATCAACCATCCAAATCAAACAAACAAATCAATCAAACCAAAAGCCAACTTCAAATGGATGATGTTCCTTCTAAATCATGGGTTTGTCACATGTAACATAAATGTTCAATTGTTGTACTTTGATTATTGTTATCATATCTCTAGAGCACCTTGATGAGGTGTTGAACTAGAGGAGCTAGGAAGGAGTACGATTTTTCTTTGTCTGTTATCTATAAGTTGATCATTATTACTATGTAAATTGTTGTGGGGTGTGCTCTACAAAGTATCACTAATGACATTCCAAATTTGAATAGGAAAATGGTTAACTCTTGTCTATTTATGCAAGAAATACTTAGGTCATCTTGGTTTAATTATACCTAGATGCTTGTGTTAACTTGTGATATCAATAATCATGGAAGTAGTACTTAGGTCATCATGGTCTAAATATACGATCGATGTTTGTACTCACTTTCAACATTTTAAAGGCTCAATGATGATAAAAATCATGACAAATCAGTTGTTACAAATGACAACATCTGCATTTGTAATACCCCCATGTTTGCTGATTCATTAGATGCTCTTGGTACTCTTTGATATTTTGGTTACTCTGTGATACTGTTTGTGGTGGATTTATATTTGATCATGTGTGGTTCTTAGTTAATTTGATTACTGCTCTTTACATTATGTGTGACAAATGGTGATATATTATACATTGATGATTTGATTTGTTATGCAATGGTGTTCTTTAAATTTATATGCGATAATGTATTTCCATGATATTATGTTTTAATGATAACATGATTAGTGTATTTGGTGAAAGGACGGAGTAGTACCACTCACTCGCGAGTGCCCTGCTAACCCGCTATTACCTTTCACAGTGTGTTTTTCAGTGGATGTTATATGTTACTTGACATTTATCTGTTTGCAGGAATTACAGGGTTAAAAGTCTCGATTCCACCTACTTCGGCAGGACAAGGCAAGCACAAAATAAACCCAACGGGTACGATGTTGTTAAAAGGAGTTGTTAAGGAAGAATTCCCGACCCAAGTCCGTCATTTCGTTATGAGGTTGTTGAGTTTTGTGTTGACCTAGTTTTGTCTTGATATTTTGATTTTTGAGTTAAATGATTTAACTAATTTATTTATGGTTTGGTGATAGTTAATTTAATTATTTTAGAGTTATAAGATGAATTAAAGTTATTTTTATTAATTATGAGTTAGTAAGTATTGAAGTTTAATTATATTCTAATTAAAATTTAATTATCTATAAAAGTTTGTTTTAATTAAAATTTAGAATTAAGTGGTAGTAATTTAAAACAAAAGAAATTATTGTTTAAAATTAAATAAATAATAACAATAATAAATAATTAAAGTTGGATATTCTTCTGCAGGTTATTTGGAGAATAAAATTAATTAATTCAAAATTTTCTTTGATGGGAGAGGAAGAGGAAGAGATAGGGGATGTTGAAATGGGATTTGGTATTCTTTTAAAAAGAAGAGGAAAGAGGTATGTAGGGGAATTTTCTGGAGGATTGTCTCAGATTTTGTTTTGGAGGAAAAAGAAGTTGCAAAAAAGGGCCAGTGTACGAAGCAGGAGAAAAGCATCTGTGGGGATTTCTTCTACAGCAGTAGGACACCAGGTTTCTTTCAAAATTTTGTTCTATTTGGTCATGCTTTTGTTCATGTTATAAGTTCTTGGCTGTACTGTTTGTTGAGTTGAATCTCTGGCTGTGTTGAATTTTATGATTGAAAATTTTTGTCTGTATAACTCTTGCAAATTTTTCCATAAAACCTAGGGAAAATGTTCAATACAATTTGTTTGTAAGAAAATCGTAATTAACAAAAGAATTATTAAAAACATTATTGTTTGGGTTTCAGCCCAGATCTTGAAATTTGTTTGTTCAGAACAAATATTTGATTAATGTCTGATAACTAGAATTAATGTGGCATTTCTGTTTATTTCTATAAATACAAATTTACTGGTTATATATATATATATACATATCTAGATATAATTCTCTCTTAATTTACTGGAAAGTGTTTTAAAATTTGTGAGATTGGGTAGTTTTCATTTCAAACAAAAGAGGGTTTATTTTTACCCTGTGTACGATTGGCTGGATTGCAATACCGTGAATTTTATTGTTTATTTTTATTGTACGAAATTCATTTATATTGAATAAATATTTATATTTATATAGATCGATATTGGGCTTTTGTATTTGATTCGTTCTTTTGTATTTAGTAAAAGATAATGTATTGTTGCGTAATTCACGAAATTTTCCATTCTTGAACTTTGGTTATGTCATTTTTCGAATATTGCACCATACGCCAGCATAGTTTACACTATACTTGATATATATTCTATTCTCTGTCCTCCATAATGAGTGCGTATAGGAGTCCATAGTGGAATTGTCTGAATCATGTGATTATACAGAAATTCGCATAGTAATTATAATATTGAAAACTGTAATAGTTATTTTAAACACTGTATGGTCTTGGTTTCTCGCGCCCCTATGCTTTACCTCGTATTAGATTTCTGAGTGTGTGTGAAGGGTGTGGTCGGTGGCAGTCACATCACCCTGACCCCAAGGATAGTGCGCTGCATTTACTATGGTGCAGTGATAAAAATGTATGTCAAACAGTCTTTGGGATGGAGTAAAATCTCCATTTTTAGATGCCTTGTTTTCACATTATGTATAACTTGGTTCACCTGACTCCTGTGTTCTATTAATCTGCACCGTGGTCGCCGCTCATCCATTTTCCAGTCCATTCATTATGGTCACTGTACTTTGTATCCTTTACAAATTCTTTTATATGCATTATATCCTTAGATTCTGGGGGTGTTCGTTTAGATTTGACAGCTGGTTTACTCCTCATCCCTCAGTTACGGGTACCTTTAGGTATTCATTCATTTCAAAAAATAAAAATAAAAATAATATATATATATATATATAAGAATACGGCTTATTTAAGTTGTTCTAATTTTGCATTTAACTGCTATGTTATGTGTATTATGGTTAGTTCATAGTATTTCGAATTCGTTCTTTATGTGTAATTTGGGAATTTGCTTTATGTTATAGTTAATAGGTTTTGAGTCAGACTTTTCGCATTTCAATAGGTCCATATTTATATATAACTATGTATATATATATACACATATATATATAGATCAATGTTAATATTAATAGTATTATTAATGTTAATATTAATATATATATATATGTGTGTGTGTGTGTGTGTGTATGTATATTGGTTGTAATAATCAATAGGTTAATTGTTAGTAAATTGTTAGTAAGATAAAGAGGTAAGTTTACATTTATTTATGCTATTTAGAAGATTCGTTGAATGTGGTGTTTTATGAAGATAAGTGTAATAATGAGAAGTAGAGATCATTTGGATGTTATCAACGTTATTGGAATACATTTTGATAAGAATTGTTCCATGTTTTAAGATGTGTTTCTTTGGTATTATTGTTAATGATTCTTTGAGTTATATCGTTTCATGTATTATGGATTTTCTTTATTTGGGGGTTTATGCTCTGCAAGGGAACCCTAGAGTTTAACAATCATGTTTAGGAACCTAAGTGAATTCCAGAGGTGGGGTAATGTGGTTACTCTTGATTTTGATTTGAGTTTAGATTTGTGATGTTATACATTTGGGTTGTACCAGATTGTGGTTGTGTTTCCTTGTGGTTGGAGAGATGGTCATGCCTCACTTTTGATTGTCATTTGATTCAGTTCTTTCTGTGGTACAATCCTTGATGTTATTGTTTTGTGGTTGAGTGTTTAGAGGGAGTGGCTCTAATTGGGTGGTCGGCACACAAAGGGGCACCAGGATAGCCCTCGTTAGAGTGGATTTAATAAGTGATAATTTAAATAATTAACTAGGGGATGGGTAGTAACACACTAAAAAGATAATTGTTGCCTCATCT
Source organism: Sequoia sempervirens (assembly GCA_007258455.2). NCBI lineage: Eukaryota > Viridiplantae > Streptophyta > Pinopsida > Cupressales > Cupressaceae > Sequoia > Sequoia sempervirens. Next base: position 113,438 of record VDFB02320318.1, on the reverse strand, counting down.
GCCTTTTAGTGCTACCATAGACTAAAGGGGATTGAGAAGGCCGTGGTTGGCATGATCGTTGCCTTGCCTTCACAAAAGGTAATAGTTCCACATGAGCAACCCTATGGGGCGGTTCCTTGAGATAGGTAGCCTAGATAACCATAGATGGAGGCGGCTCCTAGCGCTTGGTTGTCTGGATAATCCATCAGTAGATGGAGGCGGCACCTTGCAATAGGTAGTCTAGAGAATCCATGTTAAGCCATGTGATGACACTCTCCTCTAACATTCTTATTTATGTTGTCTTTTGGAAATCCTCTGGAATTGGTCACTTGTCTTGTATTGGTGATTTTTGTTGTTGTTTGGAATTGAGTGGTCTCATGTGTTGTATTATTTTCATTAGTTGGTTGTGAGTCTTTGTCTTGACGGTCTTGGTCAGGAACCCTTCCTTAGCAACTCCTAGCACGGGGTTGGTCGGGTGGATCGTGTTTCACACCCGTTGGGATTCTTTCTTTTATGCAGGTTCATCTTTCAGTGTTGAGTTGCAGTATCAGTTGATTCTTTGCTCGTGGGTTCCAGATTTATGTACTTATGTGATTCTTATATTGATGTATCATTTCCACCTAGTTGGGAAAGTTTTGTATATTATTGCACATGGTGTTATTGTAATGTAATCTTTTGTTGATGCATTATACTTTTATTGTAAACCTGGTTATGAGAAGATTTCATAATGATGTTATAACTTTGGATATTATTCTATCTTGTTTTTCTATTGTTGTTACTGATGTAATCATATTTATGGATGATTGAATGTATGTTTCATATAATGATTAGATAAATATTCATGTTGTTAAGGATTAGTTCTTAAGTAATGTCCTCGTGTACCTCAAAGGATTAAGTTATGCAAATTTGAATAATAGTTACATTGTGTTAATTAATGTTCACTCCTTTGTTCTTAAAAAAAAAATTGTTGCATTTTTACTTAATTCCTTTGGGGTTGCGTGGCAGGGCGTTACAATATTAGATCTGCATGGTTAAATTAGATTGCATCCATGTTAGCTTTCATTTGTATCTATAGGGTTTCCAAAGCCACAAAAATTTCACAACGATGTTTTCTCTGACACTAATGGATTGAGTACACTTGCCATTACCAAAACCACATCATTCTCATATAGAAAACACATCAATCTCATCATTACTTGCATACATTAGAAAACATTATCACATCATTCATCCATCCATGCATCACATCATAATATTTGCATTAGAAAACACAAAAAAGACACGCATCACATCTCATTTACATAATCAAAATAATTTCACATAGTTGCATTAAGAAAGTGGTCCACTAAGCTTAACTGAGTGAGTCTCTTCAGTTTTCCAAGAAAGTTGGGAAATATGTCAGGTTTTTTGAAGCTTAACTTAAAAAATAATCAACTAATGGCAACCTTCCCACAACTCTTGGAAGTTGGATAGATTCACTCATTTAAGCTTAAGATCCTACAGGTTTTAATGTCTTGCAAACTCAGTTAAGCATAATAATTTGCATCACATATTCATAATTCATCTTACAAAAAATCATCCCATCATCATTACATCCATACATAATTAGTATAAACATCACATATCGTCACAAATCATTTACATAATCAAAATCCATCTTACATAGCATAGGCATAAATCCATAAAGCATACATAATCATTAATCATATCATCATTGCATGCATTAAAATAATCATCATCACATGCACATCATCATATAAACATCGTAAACACATAAGAACTAGGTATCATCACATTATCATACATTCATCCATTCATAGCATCATCAATTTGCATAAGAAAAGTACAAAAACATAAATTGAATCACATTTCATTGGCATAATAGGATCCATCACATACATCATATTGGCATCATTCATAAAGCATCATAGAACCATAACACATTAGTTGCATCATCATTTGCATCCATAGCATATCATATCATCATGATCATCATCATAACATAGAAATCAAATTCATCCATCATAGGCATCCATCATGAAATCATATAGACACATAGATCATAATCATCGCCGCATATCATATAACCTCAAAATCATAATGTCAAAGTGTACAAGGATATCCAAAGGTATAAAGAGATACATCAATATCAAAAATGGGAATGTATTGTAAAGTCTGAAAACAAGAGGAACATCATCAATGTCTCATATACATTAGTGTATACATCACGTCCAAAGTACATCAAAAAATCATAAACTAGAGCTATGTTGTGCTCCCCTAAGACGGTGTTGGCCTCATAGGACCAATACCTCCCCCTGCACCCGATGGACCCACACCAAGATCTCTTTGATTACCAAGAAGTGGTTTAATAACACCCATGCTAATGGTACAAGACTGAGACCTCCTTGACTGAGACTTTGCAAAGCTCTCCTACTGCTCTGGAGGAACTGTATCATGATATATGACCCTATAAAACTCTACCTCCTGAGTAGTACGTTGAATCTCCCTAAAATAATCTATAGACCCGATAGCTACTATGGCCTACTATAATCTCTTAGTAAGGCCCTCATCCTAGTCCACCCACCATCTCAGGGAATCCCTCTCAGTAGTCAATGTGTCAATCTTCCCCTACATCTTCCCATGTGTCTGTCCTTGGGCCTGTACCTATGCAAGTTGGGCCTGTATCTACTACCTAGCTACATCTCCCTCAGCAATCAACATCTAGATCTATCCCTGTGCCTACGTAAGTAGAGCCTGAACTTGCTCTAGTTGACCCTATAGCATTTGAACTTACACCTATAAAGAAGCTATCTATGTCTACTACTATTGTGATGGTAGCCTGATCTCCACATGCTATTGAGAAGGGGAAACTAATGATCACCTCTTGTGAGGCACTAGCATCTCTCCAACATTCGGCCCTGGTCCTCCACCACCCTCATCTCCCCCCCATCACTCTCATCACCATCACCACCATCATTGCTATCCTCCTCCTCCTCCTCCTCTGCCTCCTCTCTCTGCCATCTCCACCCATGACCTACTACTCCCTCCTCCTCTAAAAATGGCGCTAGCTCATTTGGAATGGTGATCTATGGGAATGGATATATGAACATGTACTTCACATACTTCTTTGATATTAGAGCATCGGTAATATCTGGATGAACATCCCAAGAGATGGCCTGTAATCCCTAGAAATGTTAAACTATTGTATCATAGGACAAAACCAATCCCCACTTTGTAGCATCCTTCCATCACCATGCATAATGGGCCACTCCCTAAGGCATTCCCTGCACTCTGCCATACTATCTGAGTACCCATAGTAGCAAAAACCTCTCAATAATAAAACGGGTTTGGCCAATCAAATAAATCAACTAACACAAAAATGGCATCTCCATGTCATCCTTAGGACACTTCTCACAATCTAGATAGGGCCTCCATACTATAGACTCAAGATCATCCAAGGTCCTCCTCCAGTACTCGAGTTTTCCCAGCATAGGCTAAGCAAGTTGACCGACATAAATGTGTACATCATATGGCCTCATGGCTGACCATTGTCTATTTCCCACTGGTAGTGCAACTATTATGTGCTCCCAGGCCCAAACCTAAAGCAATGTGACTCCCGTTGATAAATTGCCCCCCCAAAATAAACAACCTAATTCAAATCATGGTACAAGTGTGCAAGCATACAACAACCCCATGCATATCAAGTGCTACAAGCAATCATCCTCTCTAGGATCCACCCCCATCCAACTAATAGTCCCTTTGACTTGCGATCAAGACAAAGGAACCCTCCAATGAATCTAGCTAACCTAGAAGGCAATGTGACATATGCATCAACCATGTCCCTACAGGGAATCTCATAATTGCATAAGGTATCATCCTCAAACACCTTGCATAGTGAATCAGTACCACCCTGCTCTCAAGAATGATATAGTACAAGCTCTCCAACCACGAGTATCCACAAAATCTGGTATACATCCTCCAGAGTCACTATGATCTCACCAGTGGGAAAATGGAAGGTGTTATACTCACTATGCCACTTCTCCACTAAATATTTTAGTAAATCCCTATTAAACCTAATCTAGGGCATATCTATGAGAGAGGACAATCCACATCATGCAATAACAACTATCTCAGGTGGCGTCATGTATCGAATCCACTCCCGTGTCCTTGAGAAGCACTCTCTAATCTGTAAGCTCATCAATGACTCCTATCATAAAAAAATATCACAAATTATCCAATCAAATCAATCAAACAATTAGATAATCAATAATTCGACATCAATTTGTCAATCAATCAATCAAAATCAATCAGCCTATCAATCTAATTAGCTCTGGTGAGACTTTGATCAAATTTCATGAGCATCAATCTATCATTCAAACTCGCCTATCATGAGTTTTATCAATCAATCAATGCACCTTGCCTATCATGAGGTTCATTAATCATTTTAACCTCGCCTATCATGAGGTTTATCAATCAATCAATGCATCTCACCTATCATGAGGTCATTTAATCAATCAACCTATAATTGATCCTCACCTATCATGAGGTCAATTATCATTATCCTATCATTGCATCTCACCTATCATGAGATCAATGGACATATAATCTATCAACATCATCAATCACCATTAAATCAGATGCTAACATGATCAAACATTATTGAAATCAAGGAGTCTAATCAAGAAAATCATCAATTTGGTCTAAAAATTCACAAATGCGCTAGAATATTCTTTCTATGCACTAGAAAACCCTATGTGCTAGAAAAATTCATCAATGCACTAGAACAAAGGTTCTATGCACCAAACTATCATATGTGCCATTCATTTCATCTATGCGCCAAAATAGGGTCCTAATGCACTGATTCACCCTATGCACTAGTTCATTGCCTCAATATGCTACCTCATTCCACCTAAGTGCTAAAGGACTCTATGTGCCATAATAGTTATCGAATGTGATACTTTAGCAAACTTATGTGCTAATGCATTTATCCTATGCGCTAAAATTTTAATCCTATGCGCTAAGTTTATGGATGCACTAGAATAGTCGTTTTATGTGCTATTTCGGTCTTCCTATGTGCTAAACTAATAAAACCCGATTTAAAACATGGAAAAAGCAGGAAAAATAAATTGCACAAGTAAGAGGTAGTTTTCAGAGGTACATACCAAAGGTTTGTATGTTGTTGGGAAATTATGCTATCACACACGCTCAAAACAATGAGTGTGGTAGGGGATCACCATTTTGCTCCAAATTTGCACAAATCACTCTCACTCTCAATTTTTCAAATTACCAATGCACAAATGAACTTCTAAACAAACTTTTTCACATTTTAAGGTAAATTAAGTGGCATTTTATAGGGTTCTTTTATTTTATTTTCAAAGGGGCCTTAATTCATCAATTTCATCACTAGGTGACTTTAACATCATTTTTTGGGAGATAAATCATTTTTGAAGCACAAAAATTTGAGAACATTATCAAATCATCGAAAAATCATCAATTTTTTTTAAAATTCTAAAAAATCCTAAAAATTCAAAAATTCACCGATTTATCTCTCAAGGGGGCATATATCTGTCATCACCTGAAAATCAACATTTGGGGCATCAAATTTTTTTTTCTTAGCATCAGCAGCAAAATTTTCTTTGAAGCAACATCTAAACACATTACTTCAAAGAGGGGAATAATGTATACACCTAAAATCAGTCAAGACATTTAATTAACTAAATACTAGTTATTTAATTAGTATTTCATCTACATATAAATAAATTCTCAATTTATGTATATAGTTCATATTTTCTAATTCTTCAAATCTAAAATCACATTCCTCTAATTTAATTAAATAAATGAATTTCTAAAGTTTGTTTTATTTAATTAATTCTCACTAATCCCAAATTTGGAATTCAAGGACATGCCTACAACTTTTCATGCCACCTCACCAAGGTCACATCAAATTAAATAATTATAATTATCTTCAACAAATTTTCAAACACATGGCTTATTTCTCACACACTTCAACAAAATTTCAAACACATGGTATTTTTCTCACACAGTTGATTCCTCCATCTATTTGGAATGTTGTCTTTCGTCAAGGGATTCCTTTATCCATTAGGCATGTTGTCTTTGGTCAAGGGAACATTTTTCTTGATTCTCTCCATCTCCACCATTCATTCCTCTTGTTTGAATATGGACCGCTGATCATTGCCACATCACAAGATGCTTGGAAAAGCCTATAAATACAACCCTTTTCCATAGTATTTTGCATCTTACATTTGAGTAGAGTTATTATGCGGGAATAGCTTTAGAGCATTGGAGCACTTGGAGTTTATAGTTAGCATTGTTTAGCATTTTAACAAGTTTGCATTGTAGCATCATGTTGAATTAGAATCATGTTTTGCTTTACAGTTGCATTTTAAACCATTTCTTACTTTATAGTTGCATTTTAATCCATCATATCAATGGTTATTTGAGCACATACAAAATCATCTTGGTTTCTTATCACAACATTTTCATCACATAAGTTAGCAATAGTATCCATTTATCAAAATCTCCATTATCATAGCATCATAGCTTTCATCACATATTTGTTGGAAAATGTGCCTCAATCTTACTAGCATGTAAACTCCTAAAAGAGAAAAGTTGGTGAGACCCTCTGGAAGTCTTACCAACTAGTAGTTGTATTCTAATCATTTGAAGTGCTCGAGTCACTGAGACTTTAATTCTGTCTTGCCGACGGTTTGGTTTATGTTGGATATCGAGGAGACTCTTGGAGACAAGTGGCATCAGGGAGAGATGTGAACTTTCAGAATGACTTGTTACGACAGTGTTAGTCTCGCCAAGGTTTTACACATTGGTGATAGATGTCATCGGGGAGATGGTATGAACTTAAGAGTGACTCATTCCAATAGTGCTAGTCTCGGCGATAGGTTGGCTCCTGGTGATTATCGGGAAGACTCTTGGCTGGATGGTTTGAATTTGGTAAGAACTCTTGCTGATGGATATGGTCTCACTGATAGGCTGGTGCATTCAATATGACCTCTTGGTGATAACTTTCCTCTTGCCAATGGGTATGAACATTAGTATGACCTCTCGCAGATAGCGATGGTCCTACCAATAGAACTACATGAGTTGAACATAGGTGTGAAGTCTTAGCGATAGCGATGGTCTGGCCGATGGTTCTATAGTAGATATCGATTTGATGTCTCAGCAATAGAGTGAGTCTGGGTGATAGGTTTGAACTTTATAAGAATCTTGGTGATAGTGGAACTCTTGTTGATAGATCTGCTCAAGATGGGTTTGTGTTCGGTATGATGTATTGCCAATAGCGGTGGTCATGCCGATGATTCTATGATCGGGCATTATGGCATAGGGGAGACACGGCCTAGTGTCTCACCAACATGTGACACAGTTTGAATGCCTTGACTGAATGTCTATCCTACATGGTCTATTTTTGACCAATCAAAGAAGTTGAATGTGAACTACTAGCAGTTGGAGTATTGTGATCATTCCTGTGAGGGAGATGAATAGACTGTGAGGAAAATGATTATGCTCTAGAAATGGCAGATGATGATGAACAGTTCAAGAGAATGAAAGGGTTTTGTTAGATTGAACATGATTTGATTAGTGTGTATGAATTCAATTCTGAGAGCATTTTTGTACAAAGTTGATCAAGAAATTATGCTATTGTAAAATGACATCAGAAGAGAAGTATGTACTCTGTATGTAATTTTGTTTACTATAATACAAAGAGGCTTTTCTTGGTGTGGTGGGTTTTTCTCCCATAATGGTTTTCCCACGTAAATCTGGTGTTCAATTGTGTATGTTCATTAAATTTTTTGTTATTCCTTTCAAGTGTATCTTAATTGGACTGTAATTGAAAATTTAAAGTCACGTTTGCATTCTTCCCTGAGGTTTTGATGTTAGGAGAGTTTGTTCTGCACCTAAGCTTTCCTTACAAGTGGTATCAGAGCTTAGTTAGTTGTGTTATCCTTGTGGGTAGGTTGGATTTTTTGAGTCAATTATGTTCAGTGGGAGTCTTGTAGAAGTCTAGTAATTCAAATTATAGATTAAGATGGCAAACACGTCAGGAAAGATTGAAATTGAGAAATTCAATGGCAGCAATTTGGAGTTGTGGAAACTTAAAATGGAAAATATGTTGGTTGATCATGATCTTTGGCTTGCTATGTCTGGAACGAAGCCTACAGGAATGAAGCAAGAGGATTGGGACCTTGCAGATCAAAAATCAAAGGGGTTGATAAGGCTCTGTTTAGCAAACTCTATTCTTTTGAATGTTCATGAAGAAAAGACTGCATCTTCTTTGTGGAAAAGACTAAGAGCTATGTATCAGGGCAAGTTCTTGGTGAATAAGTTGTTCTTGAGGAAGGAGTTGTACTCTTTGAAAATGCAGATATGTTGCTGATCAACATGTTGATTGCTCAGTTAGCATCTATGGGTGTGAAGATTGTTGAAGAAGATCATTGTATGCTACTGTTATGTTATTTTCCATATTCATGGGATCACTTGGTGATGGCTATTGGGATTACAACATCCACTTTTAAGATAGAAGATGTTGTTGCTTCTTTGTTATTAGAAGAGATGAGAAGAAAATATTTTGAGATGGCGAAGGAGGCTCTTACTGTTAGAGGCAGATCAAAAGAAAAAGGAAAGAAGAAGGACAAGAAGTCAAAATCCAAATCAGAGGGGAGATCAAAGTCTCTTGGCAAAAAGTCCAAGGTGAAGTGTTGGAAATGTGGGAAACCTGGTCATGTCCAAAAGGATTGTAAAGAGGAGAAAAAGAAGAAGTATTCTTCCAATAATGATTCTTCTTAGAGTGATGCAGATGCTTTCAATGTAGCCTTGGCTACATAGACATCAGATGATGTCTGACTTATTGATTCTGGAGCATCTTTCCACATGACATCTCATAGAGACTAGTTCACTAAGTATGAAAAATACGATGGTGGAAGGGTGTATTTGGCAAGCGATTCATCTTTGGAAATAGTTGGCCGTGGAAGAGTCATAATTCAATTTCCTGATGGAAGAGTGAAGGGAATCAATGATGTGATGCATATACCAAGTCTGGCTCGAAATCTACTTTATGTTAGTAAGTTGAATGATATTGGACTACAAGTCATGTTCTCTAGAAATGGCTGCAAGATGACTAGAGGCTCAATAGTGCTAGGTAAGGGTGTTCATATTGGTACCTTGTATAAGCTAGATGCACATGTTATGCAATGCAATAGTGTCTCTATAAAGTCACAAAAAGCTACTCATGGAGAAAAAGAGGAAAAAGTTCTTGATAGTGCAAACTCTATGCAAGTTAAACTTCCAACAGAAAAGACTATGTTATGGCATCATAGGCTTGGCCACATTGGTGAAAAAGGTTTAAAAACCTGGTTGAAGGGCTTGATGATTGTAGCCTTGAATTCGAGTTTTGTGAACATTGTATATATGGTAAACAACACCATGTTTCATTTTACTCCAGTCCTCTCAAATCTTCTAATTTACTTGATTACATACATTCTGATGTTTTTGGTCCAATAAATGTTCCTTCTTTGTCTAAATCAAGATATTATGTATCATTCATTGATGATTATTCAAGAAGGGAATTTGTATATTTTTTGAAAAGTAAAGCAAAAGTGTTAAATCATTTTAAGGAATTTAAAAACCTTGTGAAAAATCAAACTGGAAGAAAAATAAAATGTTTAAGGACTGACAATGGTAGTGAATTTTGTTCTGATGAGTTTGAAAGGTACTGTAAAGATCATGGGATTAAAAGACATAAAACTACACCCTACACTCCACAACAAAATGGAGTTGTTGAAAGGTTCAACAGGACACTGATGGAAAGAGCACGAAGTATGCTAAGCGTGTTGGCTTGGAGGAGAAGTTTTGGGCTGAGGCAGTTGCAACAACATGTTATTTAATAAACTATTCTCTGAATTTTTCTCTTGTTGAGAAAACACCTTTGGAAGCATGGTCTGGAAAGAAGCCCTCTCTGAGACACATTCATGTCTTTGGTTGTGAGGCATATGCATATGTGTCAAATGAAAAAGATCTAAATTGGAAAACAAGGTTGTTAAATGTATCTTTATTAGTTATAGTGCTGGCATAAAAGGATACAAGCTTTGGAATCCTGATAAGGAGAAGGTTCTATACAACAGAAGTGTTATTTTTCATGAGCTGAAGCCTTCTACTTTGGATCTATAGTCAGAGACTAAATCAGAAAATAAAAAGGATGTAGTTGAAATTCCTCTGACACCAGATAAAGAGGAATTGAAAATTCAAAATGTACCTGAACGAGGAGAGCCTCAAGTAGTTCTGAGAGTTCTCAAGAAGAAGATCAACCTCAACCTCAGCCGTGAGGAGGTCAACACATGAAAGAAAGCAACCCGATAGGTATGGGTTTTCTTTGTTAGATTCTACTTGTTCTTATGCTTTAATTTCTAGCACTGATGAGCCTAGGACTATGAAAAGGCATTTAGAATGTCTGATTCAGACTCTTGGTTGGAAGCCATGAATGAAGAAATGGCATCATTAGAAAAGAATGATACTTGGAGTTTGGTGCCCTTGCCTAAAGGAAGAAAAGTTGTTGGCTGCAAATGGGTATTTAAAAAGAAAATAGGTCTGGATGGTAGTGTGGAAAAGTATAAGGCAAGGATGGTTATGAAGGGTTATTCCTAGGTAGAGGGAATTGATTATGGATAATTTTTTTCTCCTATAGCTAAGCTGACATCTATCAGATTTCTTTTGTCACTTGTAGTAGCGTATGACTTAGAGATTGAACAGATGGATGTGAAGACATCATTTCTTCACGGTGACCTTCAAGAAGAAATTTATATGTCCCAGCCTTAGCACTTTGTGGAAAAAGGTAAAGAAAAACTAGTTTGCAAGTTGAAAAAATCTCTGTATGGATTAAAACAATCTCCTAGAATGTGGTACCAGAAGTTTGACACGTTTGTTTTGTCATTGGGATTTGTAAGATCGAAATTTGATCATTGTGTGTATTACAAAGCTGAGAATGATCGTGTTCTTATTATTGCTCTCTATGTTGATGATATGTTGTTCATAGGCAATAGTAAGTTAATGATTTCTAATCTAAAATCTTAATTGTCTGCAAAGTTTGAAATGAAAGATCTTGGTGCAGCTAGGTATATTCTGGGAATGGAAATAACTAGGGATAGAAAGAGTAGAAAACTTTGGCTCAATCAGGTAAGTATATTAATACTATTCTGGAGAAATTTTGTATGACTGATTGCAAGCAGCTTGTTCTAGTTTTGTAGGGAACAAAGCTATCTATTGAAGATCGTCCAAAATCTCCACGAGATAGAGGACATGGCCGTGAGTGCCTTATGCTAGTGCAAATTGGTAGTTTAATGTATGCAATGGTCTATAAGGCATTACTGACCAAGCAGGGGAGTACTTAGTCATTTTATGGAAAATCCCGAAGGACACATTGGGATGTTGTGAAAAGAGTGTTTAGATATCCTGAAGGGCACTTCAGAATATGCTTTGTGTTACCATGGAAGTTTGGTTGAATCACAGAGGACTCTCAGCATTCGAGGCTATGTGGATTCTGATTGGGCAAGGGACATTGACAACAGAAGATCCACCAGTGGATATATTTTCATGATGAATGGTGGTGTAGTTAGTTGGATGAGTAAGCGAAGGTTGTAGTCACTTTGTCCACTACAGAGGTAGAATGCATGGCAACAACACAAGCCTGTAAATAAGCAATCTGGTTAAAACATTTGTGTTCTAACATTGGGTTTGATGCAGTGACAATTACAATTTACTGTGATAGTCAGAGTGCTATTTGTTTGGCAAAAATTCCTACTTTCCATGGCAGGACGAAACATATTGATGTGCAGTATCATTTTGTATGAGATATGGTGGAGGATGGAAAGGTCTTTTTAGAAAAAGTGGATACTTTGGAAAATGTTGCATATGCATTGACGAAGCCAGTGAGCATAGAAAAATTTAGGTGGTGTGCCAGTTCGATGGGCCTTAGTGCCCATGAATTTTAGTAGTTTTGTTGTGCTCTGGAGGTGTCAGTAAGATCTTCGTCAAGTGGGATATTGTTGGAAAACATGCCTCAATCTTACTAGCATGTAAACCCCTGAAAGAGCAAAGTCGTTGAGACCCTCTAGAAGTCTTACCGACTAGCAGCTATATTCTAATCATTTGAAGTGCTTGGGTTGCCAAGACTTTGATTTTCTCTTGCCAATGGTTTGATTTCTATTGGATATCAGGGAGACTCTTGGTGACATGTGGCATCGGGGAGAGATGTGAACTTTTAGAATGACTCGTTCTGACAGTGTTAGTCTCACTGAGGTTTTACACATTGGCAACAAATTTCATCGAGGAGACGGTATGAACTTCAGAGTGACTCATTTCAATAGTGCTAGTCTCAGTGATAGGTTGGCTCCTGGTGATTGTTGGGAAGACTCTTGGCTAGCAGGTTTGCATTCGGTAAGAACTCTTGCCAATGGATATGGTCTCACCGATAGGCTAGTGCATTCGATATGACCTCTTGATGATAGCGTTCCTCTCGCTGGTGGGTATGAACATCGGTATGACCTCTCACCGATAGCGATGATCCTACCGATAGAGCTACATGAGTTGAACATTGATGTGAAGTCTTAGCTATAGTGATTGTCTGGCCAATGGTTCTACAGTCGATATCGATGTGATGTCTCAGCGATAGAGTGAGTCTGGGCAACAGGTTTGAACTCGATAAGACTCTTGGCGATAGTGGAATTCTTGCCGATAGATCTACTCAAGATGGGTTTGTGTTCGGTATGATGTCTCACCGATAGTGGTGGTCATGCCAATGGTTCTATGATCGGGAATTGTGGCATTAGGGAGACACGACCTAGTGTCTCACCAACATGTGACATAGTTTGAACGCCTTGACCGAATGTCTATCCTATGTGGTCTTTTTTTGACCAATCAGAGAAGCTAAATGTGAAACACTAGCAATTGGACTATTGTGACCATTCCTACGAGGGAGATGAACAAATTCTGAGGAAAATGATTATTCTCTGGCAATGGCAGATGACGATGAATAGTTCGAGAGATCGAAAGGGTTGTGTTAGATTGAACATGATTTGATCAGTGTGTATGAATTCAATTATGAGAGCATTGTAACTTGGATGTTTCTGAGAGAATTTCTATACAAAGTTGATCAAGAAAATATTGCTGCTGTAAATTGACATTAGAAGAGAAGTCTGTACTCTTTATGTAATTTTGTTTACTATAATACAAAGAGGTTTTTCTTGGTGTGGTGTGTTTTTCTCCTATAAGGGTTTTCCCACGTAAATCTATTGTTCAATTGTGTATGTTCATTTATTTGTTTTGTTATTCCTTTCAAGTGTATCTTAATTGGATTGTAATTGAAAATTTAAAGTCACCTCTGCATTCTTCCCTGAGGTTTTGACGTTAGGAGAGTTTGTTCCGCACCTAAGCTTTCTTACAATATTTTCATGTAGGAACTTAGATTTCTTGCATTTAGCACATCTTATTTCTCAATTTTTCATTTTAACAACCATAGTGCGAATAAAAAATCTGAGAGTCAATATGGTTTAAGAAATCCTTGAGAATAGAGAAAAATGGAACACTTTTAAAGATTTGTTTGTTGCAATTTAGAGTACTTTATTTGATTCAACTCTTTACTATAATACGTCTCATTGGTGTTTTTTTTATTTACTAACAATTCTCACATTTCACACACAATATTCAACAATAACTAGCTCCCATTTTATTCAAAGGAAATTAATACTATCTCATAGAACTATAGTTTGGACCAAATCTTCATCAATCATAGATGTTAGTTAATTTGTTGTCTTAAAAAATTAGGGTAACATTATTAAAATTAAGAAGTTCATGGAAGTTCTTTAATAATTTGAATTCATTTAATGAATAACCCCATCCTTTGATTGTTAATTAGACCAAATAATTTATTATAATTTAATCTATCCAATTGATACCCCTTTTGAAAATTCTATCAATTTATTTATTTTCAAAGGACAATCTAATTTCAAAATTAAAAAATATATTTTACTTATGACTTAAATAAATTAAAGGAATATTAACTCTTGTGTATATATATATATATTCAAAATTTAACTTAAAATAATTAAATGTTATAAAGAACTTTAATATAAAAACCCATATGTACATATGTATTTAGATATATTTTACTTTATTTTATTTTAACAATAATAAAATAATAATTTATTTATTTGTAAATTTTATTTTATAAAAAAATTCATTTATATTTGTAATGACATTAAAAAAAAATTTAAAAAATATTTTTTTGTAAATAAAAAATAGGAAAATTAATTTCATTCTAGATTTAGTTTGGAAAAACAAAGAATGGTAAGGAAAATAATAATAGATTGATTATAAATTTATTTTAAAATTTTATTTTCACAAAACAAGGATAGGTAAGAGAGTAATAGCTTGATTCTAACTAATTTCTAGATTTAATTAGTTTTCTAAAAGAAAATAAAAAGAAAGGGAACCTAGATGTTGATGGAGTTGCAACAAATCTTCTTCCAAATCTTCTCCTTGTGCCTTCTTCAACTTGATTATCTTTCCTTCAATCCTATCTAAAATCCTTCTTCAAAATGATAGCATAAAAATAACATTCATGTGTTGTTGATGAGAGAAGAAATGGCCTCAATTTACAGACTTGAGGGGAGTTAAATGGATGGCCAAGATTGAAGATTGATTCAATGGCTAGGATTGTTTGAGAAGATGAGGTTTGGATTGATAACCTCACCTTGTGATAGGTGTCACAAGGAGAAGGCTTTAAAAATAGACCCACATGACATGGGGAGATGAGCCAAGGGTACTCACACACCTTGGGAGAGGTGGATATGACAAGTCCCCACACCTTTCCCAAGCATAAAACTAGTCGCTCCTCTTTAACTATTTTTTTGGGGGTTCATACTTTGCCCAAAAGGTCATATTATGTTCTCAATAAGCTCCCACCCCATAGGTACTCACCCTAGGGGTTCATTTTTACCCTAAAGTCACTAAAACAAACCCAAATAACCCTATGCAAGAGAATTATAATTTTAAACATACAATTTTTGATTTGTGAGTTCACCTTTGGTAGAGGAGATATTGACATGTCTATGGCATGTAAGAGAGAGGGTGGCTTGATAATTACATGTCTATGACATGTAAAGGTGGGGGGGGGATTGAATATGTGTTATCACACATGTGTGAGCACACATGGGGAAGCCAAATGGCTCAAATAGAAAAGGTCACATGCATGGTGTGAACTCTCACACAAGGGTGAGTGGCGATGCATTGTAAGGTGATAGTGACTTTTGCATGCAAGTCACATGTGAGGGATATTATAATGAATTTTATATTTGATAAGATGATAATGAAGATTAATTAATCAATTAATCTAGGATTAATTGATTAATGGATTATGAAGGATAGTGACATCTCCCTAATCTTGATTAATTAGATTGAATGATGTATTATATTAATTAATGTGACCTAAGAAAGTGGCTAATTTTATTAATTAAGTATAATGATAGATTGTGCTAATTAATAGTTCTTAGGATATGATGGGGACACTTGTCACATAATGACTTAATTTTTATTAAAAATTATTTTATTCCTTATTTTTCCATTTCTCCAACACCATGTGCTGAAATTATTAATGAAACACTTATTTATTAATATTGTTAACTTTTATTTGTTCCCTTTTAGGAGTGTGTATTTAATAATTTTTTTGGTTCTTTATTTAGTCTCTACCTTCTTCACACATAAATTAATTGTATAAAACCACTTATATAATATTACCACAAAATTATAATATGTCTAAAGTTTTAACAAAAAGAGGGTCATGACATCCTCCCCCCCTTAATTTGTCCATCGTCCTAATGCACACACTAACAGGACAAGAAGTTTCATGTTAAAAGTTTCAAAAAAAGAAAGGAAATAATTGTTGCATTTCATCTGTATTTTCCCATGTAGGATTCCCCTCATCATATTGATCCCATTGTACTTTGCATTGATTAATTTCTCTATTGCTCAACTGGTATTGGTGCCTCTCCAAGATTTTGTATGGTTCTATCATTATTCCCCCTATTTCTTGGACCTATAAGGCTTTCCAATCCAAAATATGTTTTTCATCATGTATGCACTTTTTAAGAAGAGAGATGTTGAATACATCATGGATTCAACTCAATTGGGCTAGTAAGGCCAATTGGTAAGCAACTGGAGTTATCTTTTCCAAGATTTCAAAAGGCCCAACATAGTGAGGTGTTAGTTTTGTCTTCTTCCCAAATCTTATGGAACTTTTGTGAGGTTTAACCCTTAAGAAAACTCTTTCCCCCACTTCAAAATACCTTAGAGATCTATTTTTATCTATATAACTCTTTTGTCTATCAGAGGCATCCTTTGACCTTTTCCTTATTTCCTTAGTTTTTCTTTCCATTTCCTTTAACATGTCTGGACCAATTATTATTCTGTCTTCAAGACTATCCCAACTCAAAGGTGTAC
The DNA here is from genome assembly GCA_007258455.2 of Sequoia sempervirens. Classification (NCBI taxonomy): domain Eukaryota; kingdom Viridiplantae; phylum Streptophyta; class Pinopsida; order Cupressales; family Cupressaceae; genus Sequoia; species Sequoia sempervirens. The sequence continues at coordinate 96,938 of VDFB02320318.1, read as the reverse complement.
AACAAGGTCTACCATAAAATGCTTCAAAAGGAGCCATTCCCAAAGAATTTTGGAAGGTATTTTTGTAAGAAAACTCTACAAGTGGTAGGTACTCTTCCCATTTCCTATGTTGGTCCATAAAATACATCCTAAGTAATTCCTCTACGATTTGATTTGTCCTTTCTTTTTTCCCATCAGTTTTAGGATGATATGTTGAACTAAAGTTTGATTGAGTTACCAAAGCTGAATGTAGACTTGTCCAAAACCTTGAAGTGAATCTTCCATCTCTATCTGATATGATCTTATCTAGTATTCCATGTAACCTAAATACTTCATTCACAAAGCATCTTGCTAAGGTAGGAGCATCATCAGTTAAATTCCCTAGTATAAAGTGGGCCACCTTGGTGAGTTTGTCAATTACCACCATTATTGCATCATGTCTATAAGGTGTCATTGGTAGCCCTTGTATAAAATCCATGCTAATAACTTGCCATTTATGGTGGGGTATATCATGTGGGTACAATAGACCTTCTAGATAGTTATGTTATGCTTTTACCCTTTGACATTCTAAACATTTAGCCATGAAATGAACAATGTCATTTTTCATTCCTTGCCAAAAGTACAACTTCTTTAGATCTGAATAAATTTTATTAACTCCAGGGTGTCTTGAATAAGGAGTGTTGTAAGCCTCAACTAGAACTATATTCCTTAAATCACTTAGGTTTGGAACATAGATTCTTTTATTATACCATAGTAGCCCTTCTTGATCAATAGTGTACCCTTCAACCTTAGGATTTGTTGGATTATTTTCCAAGATTAGATTGACTTATTCATACCATGGGTCATTCTTTTTCTCTTCCTTTACTTGCTCCTTGAATGAAGTCTTGAAAGTAGTCATGGTCAACAAGTGTCTCCTTCTACTTAAAGCTTCTTCTACCCTATTTTCCTTTCCCTTAATATATTTTATTTCAAAGTCATATTAACTTAGAAATTCTAGCCATATCCTTTTCCTTGCATTCAAGTGAGGTTGAGTAAAAATATATTTAAGTCCTTGATTCTTTGTTTTTAGCTCAAAGGGCTTCCCAAGCAAAAATTTCCTCCATTTTTGTAAGGCATGAACAAAAACTGCTAACTCTAAATCATGGGGGGCATAGTTTACTTCATGGGTTTTCAACTTTCTAGATTCATAAGCCACTACTCCATCTTGAATAACCACTCCCCCTAATCCTTCGATAGATGCATCTGTTACCATTGTGGAATGTCCATTTGGATCTAGAACTCTTAAGATAGGTGTTGTAGTTAACTTTTCCTTTAAAATTTGAAATTCCTTATCGATTTGTTATATCCACATAAACCTTTTATTCTTCCTTTGTAATGATGTGATAGGATTTTCAATCCTAGAGAATCCCTCTACAAACCTTCTATAGTACCTTTCTAAACCCATAAAGCTTCTCACTTCTGACACATTTTTAGGAATTGGCCATTCCACTATTGTCTTAATCTTTTCTGGATCAACTACTATTCCTTCATTAGATATAATGTGACCAAGGTAATGGATTTTCCTTTCAAAGAAGACACATTTTGACAATTTCCCATATAATTTATGTTCCTTCGATCTTTTCAAGGCTAGTTGTAGGTGAGCCAAATGTTCTTCATTTCTAGAATAAATTAATATGACATCCAAAAACACCAAGACAAATTTTTCCAAGAAATCATGGAACACACTATTCATTAGGTTCATGAAAGCAGCTGGTGCATTAGTCATACCAAAAGGTAGAATTTTTAATTCATAATTCCCATATCTTGTTTTAAAGGATTTTTTTGGGATATCCTACTCCTTAATTCTTAATTGATGATAGCCTGATCATAAATCTATCTTGGAGAATATTGTTGCTCCCTTCATTTGGTCAAAAGGGTCTTCAATTCAGGGTAATGAACACCTATTCTTTATTGTGACCTTTTTTAGCATTTTGTAATCAAGACACAACCTCAGAGTTCCATCCTTCTTCTTAACAAAAAAGACTGGTGCTCCCCAAGGGGACACACTTGGCCTAATTATTCCCTTCCCCAAAATTTCTTCCAATTGCATTTTAAGTTCCTGTAATTCTATAGTGTTCATTCTGTAGGGTGCCCTTGACACTAGTTCAGCTCTAGGTAAGATGTCAATGGAGAAATCAAATTTCCTTTTTGGGGGTAATCGTGGTAATTATTCTAGAAATACATCCTTATATTCTTGAAAAAGGGGAAGTTTTCAAAGGTTGGAGTATTTTCTTCTTCATTCTCATCAAAACTTACTAAGTATATTTGATCTCCTATACTTCTTTCCTTCTTTAATTGCATTGCTGAGAGGGTTTCTGCATTTATAGGTTTAAATTTTCCTTATATTTTGACTTTTCTTCCCTCATCATTGTAACACTCAACCACTTTATTGTAACAATATACATTATCTTGGTGATGTGTTAGCCAACTCACCCCAATAATTACATAAAATAATCCTAGGGGAGCCACATTAAGATCTACCCTTGTTCCAAATTCAAGAAATTGCACCCTTGCCTTTGATAAATATTTGGTTATTTCCCTAGTTGCCTTATCTCCATATTGAACTGTCCATAGTGATTCCATATGGTTAACTCTTAGTGTTAACTTCTTTACTAATTTTGGAAAAATGAAACATTTAGATGACCCAATGTCGACAAGAATTGAAATTGGTTGGTTGAAGAGGGTACATGTGGTTTCTATGGGAACATTCTAGAATCTTGTCCCTTGATTTCTAACTGCTGCATGAATCCTTTGTTGTGGTCTTTGTTGGGGTTGGTTGTTTCTAATTTGACCTTTCATCCGTGGGAAATCTCGAGCATAATTATTTCCTCCACACATAAGACACCCACTTAGTGGTCCTCGCTTAACTTGATTCCTAGGAGGATTGTTCCTTGCTTCATTGTTCTTTGGTCCATAAGTTGCCTTGCTAAAATTTGGTTGATTATTCATGTTATAGTTTTCCTTGCTATTATTGTATCCATTCCTTTGATTTTGATTTGTTGGTGGTCTCCTTTCTTATGCATTATTCCTTTGGTTTTTGTTAACATTTGGGTTTCCCTTGAACTCATGTTTCCTCTTATTGTTAAGGTTTTGTCTTGCTGCTGCTAGGGCTTGCAACTCCCTTTCTTGTTTAAGAGACTTTTCTAATACCTCATTCATGTTCTCAGGTCCATGCATATCAACCTCTACCCCTATGTTGCCATTTAGTCCCAATATGAATTTCCTTCCTTGGCTCTTTTCATCCTTCTAATACATTGGCACATATTTCAATAATTTGGTAAACCTATCCCAATATTGTTGAACTGTTAGGGTCCCTTGTTGGAGGTTGTGGAATTTTTCCATTTTCTCATCAAAGAATAACTATGGTAACCACCTTTTACAAAAAATATGAAAAAATTGTTCCCATGTGATTGTGTCCTTATTGTATCCATTTTGTTCATTAGCATTGGTCCACCAATTGGCTGCCTCCCCAATGAGTTGATAAAATCCCCATAAAGCCTTAGTGGTTTCACTAAAATATCTTAACTCAAAGTAATTATCCATTTCATTCAACCAATTTTTTTCCCCTTCACCTATCTATTTCCCATCAAACTTTGGTGGAGTGATTTTCTTTAGATCCTTTGATAATTTCATTATGTCATTCCCCTTTCTTACTTCTACTTCATTTCCTTGATTGCTCCCAAGATTCTCCCTTTCTTGTTCACCCCTATTTTCAATATTGTTTTTCCTTGTCCTAAGGTCTTCTATGGATTGTTCTAAGTTGTTGATCTTATCCCTTTCTTTAGTTAGAAAATTTATTATGGCCTCCACCCTTGTTTCATTATTTCTTTGCTCCTACTCTTGGGAAATGCTAGCTCAACTTACCATTCTTCTTGCCATCTAGAATTTCTTGGAAAATTCAAATTCCTAAAATCAAAATTGGATTCAAAAATTTATTGTAGATTTTCCATCTCAATACTCTCCAACTTACACAAAATATTTTTATGTTAATCAAGTTGTAGTGAGCTCAGGGCCCAATCTTTGAAACTTTGTTCTGATACCACATGTAAGAGACCCACACTTCCTTAATCCAAATATTCACTAAATTTTTTTTAACAAAGTAAATCTCTTAATGTCTTGCTCAATTAGTTGTATACTTAGGAACTTCTATCCATATGGGATAGGAATCTAACCATACGGATTAGGTTAATGTACATACGAGACCAAGACTCATCTATCCATCCGGGATAGGCATCTAACAATTTGGGTTAGGTTAATGTCCATATGGGACCAAGATTTATCTATCCAAATAAGGTAGAAATCTAACCACATGGGTTAGAAAATGCTCTGGCTAGAGACTTAGACTCATCAAGACCATCTGGGTCCTAAGTCACTCTCTAAAGACAACACTCCCTACTAGGAGTGCACCGAGGCTGATGTCCTTAAGAGTATGTGAGATAATAATAAAAGCTTGACTCCCACCTCAGAATTTGGCCTAAAGCCTCAGGGAATGAAGTGAATCTATTTCAGATTCCTTCTAAGTATACAAGTAATTTCCAACTTCAATTTTAATATTTATTTATCTTTCTTTAACTCAAGGTATCTTAGCAAGAACAACAAGGAAAACACCCTTAACCAATCCTAAATCCCCATCCCGAGCATCTACGTACTAGGGACAACCCCATCCCTAGACTGCCTACATACACTATTTCAGCACGAGATCAAGGCACATAATATGTAGTTCTATTTTTTAATCTACTGTTTGATATAAAATTTTTTGTGGGTACGTGACCCTTTCTAGGGCTATTGCCCCAGACAATTTATCTTCAGTTACTACCCACATAAGGGAGCATATAAAGCATAAATATTCATGGTGATATTTTTCTTGTTTCCTAATTCATCTATGTCCTAAATTCCTATAAGTTATGTCACCCTTTCCCATTAAATAAAAAATCATCAAAGATAAAATAATTAAAAATTCATTTCACATTCCCAAACCCTATTGGGGTTTTCTAATATTTCCACTAGCAGATGTAAGTCCATTATAGTATTATCTTTTTAGATTATCGATCTAAGAGGGATTTCCTACCCCTTGGATTTTAACTCCAAAAATGTTCCCTATTAATCCTCGGTGATTTATAGGGATGATTCCAAAGACACTGTTGTTGCATCTTTATTAGGCTATAAGTGTAGTAACTCAAACCCAATGGCATTACCCATAAACATGAGTCAGAGGCACCGTTAATACCAAACGTTGCTGGTTTTTTTTTTTCCTCCTCTTATTTAAGTTTTCTATCTAAGATGGAAATTAAATGCAATATTAACAATAAGAAAAGTAGGTTGTGCACATAAACTAAATGGTAATATAAAAAAATTTATACCTTCATGCTAAGGAAGTAAAATTAAATGAACTTACTAAAAAGAAAAACTATTTATTCAAAGTACATTTGCTAGAAAGAAGTATTGCATCTACTTACATCCTATGAAAGTGAAACTTTTTGTAACAATGAATTGAATCATGAAAATAGTCAAATCCACTTATGAAATAAAAACACTTATACATAATTTTAAATTCTTCAAAATGGGCGATCTAATTCAGAGATGGTATGAATCTAATTGTATTGCAATGTTAGTATTTCCTAGAAAAGAAACTTGAATCTATTTACATAATCTATGTCATAGAGTAATATAATTAAATTAGTTTTGATTTAACTTGCATAACACTAATATTTTCAAGATAAATATCCATCTAAGAAAGCATAAATAATTCCAACTCAAGGAGCCTTCATGGCATAATCTATTATTTCAAGACAAAATGTTTATTAATTTTGATTGAATTGCATGAATAAATAATCCAACTAAAGAAGACTTGATTTTAATTGCATAATTTATTTCACTAATGTCTTTAGATAGATAAACCAATACAATGTCTTAATCCAATAAGAGCCTTGATTTTAATTGTATAAGTTATACTACTAATGCCTCAAGATTGATGATCTATCTAAAGTAGGTTTGCATTAATTTGCATAAGTTTATTCTTGATAGTATTTTAATGATTACATAATTATTTATACACTCTGCCCTTGTTGTAATTAAATGAATCAACCTTGTTTTAAAAAGAATTGAATTTACTTGCATATTAAGGGAGAAAATTAATTTAAAGAATAACCATGATGTTGAAGGATTAAGTTTATTGCAAATTTATTAAATGATAACTATGATCTTGTGTTACAAACCTTGAATTCCAAGGAAATAAATTTATTGCATGGAGAGAAAGTTTATTTGAAGAATAACAATAAATATGAGAGTTAAGTTTGTAGCATAACAACAAAGCAATTTGATTAAAGAGATATTATTAACGCCTTATGTTAGATGGTATTTTGTTTGCACGAATTCGATTTTACTACTCACCATTTGGTAAAACAAGTAACTTCTCATTTATTGAAACATAAATTTAAGCTTAAAATTTAATGTCTAATAGTCATAATTGTTATCATAGAATTGTAATTATTGTCATAAAGTTATAGTGTTGTCATAAGATATAAATTTTGTCATCCCTCTATTTTAAAATCTTCTATAACTAGGTCCATACTCATAGTTTATCATCATTTTATGAAGAAGAGAGGTATATTCTAAATTCATTAATTATATTCAACAATAACTAGTAATCATTTCCATTTTATTCAAAGGAAATTAAATACTATCTCATAGAACCATAGTTTGGACCAAATCTTCATCAATCATAGATCTTAGTTAATTTGTTGTCTTACTAAACTAGGTTAACATTATTAAACTTAAGAAGTTCATGGAATTTCTTTAATAATTTGAATTCATTTAATGAATAATCCCATCCTTTGATTGTTAATTAGACACAATAATTTATTATTTAATCTATCCAATTGATACCCCTTTTGAAAATTCTATCAATTTATTTATTTTCAAAGGACAATCTAATTTCAAAATAAAAATATATATTTTATTTATGACTTAACTAAATTAAAATAATATTAATTCTTGTGTGTGTTTGTGTATAGTAATAATAATATATATTCAAAATTTAACTTAAAAGAATTAAATGTTATAAAGAACTTTAATATAAAAACCCATATGTATTTAGATATATTTTATTTTATCTCATTTTAACAATAATAAAATAATAATTTATTTATTTATTTGTAAATCTATTTTATAAAAAAATTAATTTATATTTGTAATGACATTAAAAAAATTAAAAGAAAAATTATTTCTTTGTAAATAAACATAGATGAGAATAATTTTTATTTTTTAAAAATATATTCATTTAGAGATGAAAAAAAAAGGGAAAATTAATTTCATTCTAGATATAGTTTTGTAAAACAAAGAATGGCAAGGACAATAATAATAGATTGATTATAACTTTATTTTAAAATTTTATTTTGACAAAACAAGGATATGCAAGATAGTAATAGATTGATTCTAACTAATTTCTAGATTTAATTAGTTTTCTAAAAGAAAATAAAAAGAAAGGGAACTTGGATGTTGATGGAGTTGCAACAAATTTTCTTCCAAATCTTCTCTTTGTGCCTTCTTCAACTTGATTCTCCTTCCTTCAATCCTATCTAAAATCCTTCTTCAAGGTGATATCATAAAAATAGAATTCATGTGTTGTTGATGAGAGAAGAAATGGCATCAATTTATAGACTTGAGGGTAGGTAAATGGAGGGCCAAGATTGAAGATTGATTCAATGACTAGGATTGTTTAAGAAGATGGGGTTTGGATTTATAACCTACTTGTCACAAGGAGAAGGCTTTAAAAATAGACCCACATGACATGGGGAGAGGAGCCAAGGGTGCTCACACATGTGTGATCACACCTTGGGAGAGGTGGATATGACAAGTCCCCACACATTTCCCAAGACCATAAAACTAGTCACTCCTCTTTAACTATTTTTTGGGGGTCCATACTTTTCCCAAAAGGTCATATTATGTTCTCAATAAGCTCCCACCCCATAGGTACTCACCCTAGGGGTTCATTTTTACCCTAAAGTCAATAAAACAAGCCCAAATAACCCTATGCAAGAGAATTATAATTTTAAAAATACAATTTTTGATAATTTGTGAGCACACCTTGGGTAGAGGAGATGTTGACATGTCTATGACATGTAAGAGAGAAGGTGGCTTGGTAATGACATATCTATGACATGTAAGAGGGGGCGTTTAACCATGTGTGCTCACACATGTGTGAGCACACATGGGGAAGGCATATGGCTCAAAGAGGAAAGGTCACATGCATGGTGTGAAATCCCACACAAGGGTGAGTGGGGATGAATTGTAAGGTGATAGTGGCTTGTGCATGCAAGTCACATGGGAGGGAGATTATAATGAATTTTAAATTTGAGAAAATTATAATAAAGATTAATTAATCGATTAATCTAGGATTAATTTATTAATGAATTATGGAGGATAGTGACATCTCCCTAATCCTGATTAATTAGATTAAATGATGTATTATATTAATTAATGTGACCTAGGAAAGTGGCTAATTTTATTAATTAAGTATAATGATAGATTGTGCTAATTAATAATGCTTAGGATAGGATGGGGAAACTTGTCACATAACGACTTAATTTTTATTAAAAAATATTTTATTCCTTATTTTTCCATTTCTCCAACAGCATATGCTGAAATTATTAATGAAACACTTATTTATTAATATTGTTAACTTTTATTTGTTCCTTTTCAGGAGTGTGTATTTAATAATTTTTCTTTGTTCTCTATTTAGTCTCTACCTTCTTCACACATAAATTAATTGTATAAAACCACTTACATAATATTACCACACAAAATTATAATATGTCTAAAGTTTTAACAAAAAGAGGGTCATGACACACTCTGAGGTGACATAACTCATGGTTGTCCACCGGGTGAGAAGGCCTAAAAGGTGAGAAACATACACTCATGGCTGGTATGCACTCACACACACACGCACATTTGGATATAGGGAAAGTCATGCCTCAGAATGGGCTTCCTGTTCAACCATACCAAAGTTATACCTATTGATAACTTTAATAAGGCGCCACAAAGAAAATGATGTTTTGAGCTTCATGAGACAAGAAAAACTTCATATACTTGGAGCCCATGAACAAACCTTCAGAGGCATGCAAGCTGTGTTATGTAAGGTGGCCATATAACAAATTCAAAATGCAAAGAATGTTCAAAGGATTCTTGCTTAGTTCATGTGAGGTCTTTAACTTAGGGAACATTATGCCTAATGACTCCAAGAGAGGACTGATCAAATAATAGAATATTCACAACTTAGGGGATGTAGTGTGTCACATCAAGCCACTAAGAGGAATGTAATTTGCTAAGATAGATCATGCTCATGAAATAAATCACACCCAATGTCATCCACAAATTGAGAAATGCATTGTATGAAGTAAGAAGGTTGCACTAAGAACCAAGAAAAGGAAAAATGCAAAAGAATAATGCCAATGTATGCCCCCACTTTGAAGGAATTGTTGAACACCATGTTGTGAGAAATTACTTTAAAATAACAAATGAAAACAAAAAAGAAATAAGACATGAGAGCCAACTTGGAAATCCCTATGCCAAGTCATATGTTTCCAAGTAAATCTGCTTCATGCAAGATAAAAAGAAAAGGAAGTGGTTGCCCCAAAAATTAAAACACCAAACAAATAAGGGATTTATGGATTTTGGGTCAGTATGTTCTTTTCTACATTATTTTTAGAGAGCTCAAAACTACCATCATTCCCCAAATACACATAACGGGAAGAATGACACAAAGAGAGTGAAAACAAAGAAAAAGAAAGAGCCTTTTGGGTCAACATGGAAGAGACATAGGGTGTCTCGACACCTTGTGTCATCCCAAAAAGGAAAACAAAAGAAAAATGAAAAAAAATAGGTGAAAGGAAAATGAAAATATTTTGGGTCAACATGGAGAGATGAATGTCTCAATGCCTTGTGTCATCCCCAAAAGGAAAACACAAGAAAAAGATAAAAATGAAAAGGAAAAGAAAAATAAAGTCTTTTGGGTCAACATGAAGGAGACCTAAATGTATCAATGCCTTGTATCATCCCCAAAAGGAAAACACAAGAAAAAGATAAAGGTAAAAAGGTGAAAGTGATGCATGACAAAGAGAAGAATGAAGGTAAAAATAGAGGAATTTCACAAAGAGAGAGAACATCAAACAAAACATCATAGGGGATCACATTACATACATGCAATCACACCAAAAAAAAAGGAAAAAATAAAAATAAAAATGCAAAAGACTAGTAAGGAAAATGTGAATCAACCTATGAGTAAGAGCACAGTGTCTACACCTACACTCTCTAGCACCTCTATTTCTTTTGGTTTTGTTTTCAAGTTGCATTTGTGAAGGAGCGGGTTGATCAACCATAGGTTTCTTTTCTTCCCTAAGGGGAGGAATGGAAGGAACCATAGGAGGTTTTTCATTCACTTTCTCTTTTTCTTTGTAAACTTGTTTTATTCTAGGAGGTGTGATGGGGTTTCTTTCATTGTCTCTTGGTCTTTTCAATGATGTAGGTGAAGTTTTTGTCTTTGATTGGTCTTGGTTATTTTGTTCTTGTTTAGGTTCAAGCATGGTTTCATCAAGGATGGGAGGTGTTGAAGTAGAGGGGGACATGTTTCAGAGGGATAGTTCAGCTATTTTCTTTTCTTTGAATTTTTTGTAAGATACGAAAAAGAAGTCTTCTCGTTGTTTGATAGGTTCCATGGGCTTGAGCCAAAAGGCTTCTAGAGAAAATTTTCCTTTGGAAGACAAGGGGTTAAAGCTGCTATGGTGAACAGTGAATATTTCATTGTTAAATGGAAACTTTAAGCATTTTTGCACAACCAAAGGGATGACTTTCATTGAATGAAGCCATGGATGGCCTAGCCTCAAATGAAATTGGTCTAGCTATAAGATGATGGAGAATGTGACATCTAGTTATTTTGGTCCTATTTGTAATGGTAGGGTGATTGATGCTATCATAGGGCATGCAAATCCATTTTGTGTCTTGATCCATGCTTTCAGTTTATCATAGTCATCTTAATAAAGTTCATACAAGATTAAGAACTCCTCAATGATAACATTATCTCCATAGGTGAGATCTATTAATATCCCATTAGTGGACTTGTAATAGGCATGACCGACTATGTAGAGAGGACCATTAGGTGCATGTTTAATTATATCCTTAGAGGAGAAAACAATATCAAGAGGGCTCTTGGGTCGACCCTTATGAGGGATAACGTCTATCATTATTTTTAGTTTCACTGGCTTTGACAAATGAAACATTGGGTTCATGAAAATTTGCAATTTTTGGTTTGGAGGAGCTATAGACTTATTGCCTTGATCGCTAACACCTCCAATGGATAAATGCTTAGAATCAACAAGGTCTTGCACAAGATGTTTAAGAAACTTGCAATGTTTTGTGTCATGTCCATTTTGTTAATGATAGTGGCAATAAGCATTTGATTTAAAGCTCGGGGGTAAAGGATTTTTAGGGTTGGGTGTTTTGATGGGAGGCAAGGTAATCATTTATTATTGTAAAAGTTGGGACATTATGTTATGAAGGGTTTTGGGTAAAGGTGTGAATTGTATTTTCAGATCTCCATAACTAAAGGGTACCAAGGTTTTGAAAACAACTACTTGGTTGTTGACATTTTGAGGTGGTTATTGAGGGGGGTTGAATTACAAGAACCCTTTATTTTGTTTTCTAAAATGTTGAGAATTATTTTGTTTGGTAGGCTCAGATCTCACAATTTGGCTAGGAGTGGACCTTGTATCTCAACTACTAATTGAATTTTGATAATCACAAAGGGTAGTAAACAAGTGCATGAAGGAGGGGAATTTCATCATAGTGACCCTATCTTGAATTTTAGTTTTCAAGTTTTCTATTAACATCTCTTGAAGGTGTGGGTTGGGGATCTTGACATTGATTTGGGAATAAAACGATTGATAGCGTGAGATAAAATCAATTATCTTTTCTTCCTTGTTTTGCTTGCATCTCATCAAATCAATCAAGGTATTCTTGGGAGTCATATGCACTTGGGAATGGTTTAAAAATGCATAAACAAGTTCATTGAATGAACGAATTGAATTGTTCAGTAAATAAGAAAACCATTCCAAGGCAGTATCTTTTAAGGACCTAGGAAAGAGTTTTGCCAACAATTTATCATGAAGGGAAAAGTCACTACACAAGGCAGTGTAGGAATTAACATGGTTAGAAGGATCTCCCTTCCCTCCATATTTATCAATTCTAGGCACCTCTACACCTTGTGTCATTGGTGTTCATAATATATCCAAGGACATTGGGTTGCTTCTAACATATGTGTGTGGGCCATTCTGATTTTGGTTTATTGTGGAGATTTGCTTTTGCATGGATGAAACGGTTTGGAAAAGTTGTGTTATGAGAGGATCATTACAAGTGGTATGAGATGGAAGTGAAAGTGGCAATGGAGTGTATGTATTATTAGGAACTAGGGATGCTAGCAGGAATACCCAAGGAAGGAATCACATTATTAACTTGTTGCATTCTTGTTCTAACTTGAGAGGTGGTATAGGTAGGTATTGAGGCTATCATTGAGGAAGGAGGGATTTGAGTTCCTCCTTGTTTTGCAACATTTTTTGTTGGTATATGAGCACTGTAGGTTGATAGAAGATGTTTTCCAAAGATTTGAACTATGTTTTTCACAAGGTCAAGGCCATATTCACTTTCAAGCATGTAGTGGATGTTTTCTATGGTAGGAATTGTAGTAGTTGAAATGTTTTCCAGGCTTATTTGATGTTGCAGGTTTACTGAGTCCTCGTGAATTTGAATTATTTTCTCTTGCAGGATATCATCATTCCTTGGTTCAACTTGCATGCTACCTGAAGGCAAAGAGTTACTAACAATATTATCCATGCCTAGTGTACTAGTGTCAATACTAGGAGTAGAAGCTCTAGATAACCCAAGATCCACAATGAGTGTGTTATTGCAAGTTTCCATGAGTCTTGAACTTCTTCTCACTATGGTATTAGCAATAAGACACCAAACACTCATGCAAAGGCTACTAAATGCAGGGTGAATGCAATGTAAGCTAACAAGAATAAATTGCTTGAAACATAAATTGTAGAAAGTAAAAAAGAAATGCAAGAACAAAAAACAAAAAATTAAAAAATGAAGATTAAATACCAGAAAATGTAGTGCAAAATGTGCAAAGGGACTGATTCACCCAAGGTGGTGAATGAGTCCTGGTACTAATTTTTTTGAAAATTTGCAAAAATTTTGAAATGAATTTTATGCTTTTTGTGTTTTTTGATGCAAGTCTGAAATGCAAATGTAGAATTTTACTAATTTTTAATGAAATTAAGTGCAATAATGCAAGCTAAATGAACTTTTCACTAATGCAAATTTGGAAACCCTAGAATGTCAATTAACTATTGCAAAAATGAAATGCAATGTCAATGCAAGCTAAATCTAGGATGTAAATGCACTCCAAATCAGAATTATGTTGTTCAAAATTTAGGTTCACCAAAATGTGGACATTGGAAATGGATGCTTCACTTCCTTGTCCACACAAAATGTGGGGATATAAGGAAGGGATCCAATTTCACAATGTTCACACTCAAGGACACCTTAGAGATTTCAACCCAATGAAGGATGTGAGAGATCTGACTATAAGGAATCCTCTAAGATGATGGAGACAAGAAATGGGTTCACCACCAAGTGTAAACTTGGAAAATACAAAATGTTTGAAAACACAATGGATATGCAAATTAATCCTAAATGACCTAAGAATGCAAGTAAAATGTAACAAAAAGTTGTGAAACTATAAATGTGCACCTGGGAAATTAAAGGTGGAATGGAGGTTTGGATCACTATAATTTTTGATGTTGAAGCTAACTAGGACTCATACGCAAGGCTGGGAAAATCATTCTAGTTTTAGGAAAAATGTTTCAGAATAGGTTTCACCCAAAAGGGTACTCAGATTTGCAAAATCCTGTTTAGGCCTAGGCATTGGGACTCATTTTCCAATAGTGATGAATCAGTCCATGCCTGCTTTTCTAGAAATTCTGAAGTGGATTTTGTATCTCTTAGTCTGCTCCACTGTTCCTGATACAAATCTAGGTACAAAACTACAAAATTCAACCTATAGTCCTTCTCCAGGGCTTGTTTGCAACTTTGAAAACTTTGAATTGCTTTGACAACTTGATGACAACTTTTCCAATCTTTCTCTTTGAAAAATATACAACCTATACCTACAAATCACATGTAAAGAGAGGGAAAATTTTTGTGGGGTTAGTGAATAGGGGTTTTCCTTGGTCAAACCCCTTGTTGGTAATCAAACCCTTGAAATGAAATGAAATAGAATACAAAATGATGAATTAACAAATAGTGATCTTGCAACTCACCAAGTTCCCTTGTGATAGAATGCTTCAAACATGTAAGTGGTGGCTCCAATGGATGTAAACTTGAAATCTTACTTGATGTTGATGCAATTCTTGCTTGAAACATAAATCCTACATCACAAATTTTAGCTCTAAAAAAAATTGATGCAAACAATCTTTGACATGATGAATGACACTTGAAGAATGCTCTTGATTGCTTGATAATTTTCCCTTGAAATTCCTTGAATGCTCAAATGCTCTTGTGAACTATATGCATGAATTCTTGATTGTTTGATTAAGTAGGATGAAATGAGAGAAAGAACACTACAACACTATAGGCTAACCTTGCATTTATACTAAATTATTCCCAAAATTACAACACTACAGGCTAACCTTAGATCTTGGAGAATAAAAACCTACTAGAATTTTGAATTAAATTTGAATTTTTAGTTAAAGGGTGTAAGAGCTGAAGATATTAGCTTGACACCCATAAACACCTACAAAAAAATGATAAACCTTCCACAAGAGGATATGCAAGAATGAGCTTGCTTGATATTAAGAGCTCTTAAATGATGAGGTATGAAATGATGAAGTATGATACAAATGATACAAGAACCTTCCTTAAATAGGCAAGGTTGAGATGCAAGATACAATATGATGTTGCCAAGTGTCTTGATGTGACAACATGTAAACCCTAAATAACTGCCTAGGGAATGATGAACTAATAGAGATAAGTTCTAAATGATTTCTAGAAGGAATCTTATCTCCTAAATACATGGAAAGGGGGATGACCCCATTATTAATGATTTTCCTAATAATGTAACCTAGGACTTAAATAAAAAAAATGCCTAAGTTAAACTTATGCTAGTGTAATTAAATAATTAATTACACTAACACTCCCGCATAAGTGCAAGTTAGGGAGGAAATTATCATGCAATAATGATGGTGGGTCTCGTATACATGATGGCCATTTTAGGTACCCATTTACAAATGATATATAAAATGAAAAAAATATCCCACAACCAGAGAAAAGGGGAAAACCCAGTGGGAAGAAAACCCCTCTCCAAAAAAGAGATGAAATGTAAAGAAAGTGAGAAAGGATGAGAAGGATGCAGGACTCCCAAATACCCCCCAAGTACACCATCCATCACATGGATACAATACAATCAATGAACCCCCACAGGGAGGAAATAGAGAGACTATATAGCCCCCCTAGGATATGAGATCACCTGCATAATTGGTAAGTTCCTGTAGAAAAAACATGATCCAATGCCGACAAAAAACTTGTCTCCCTTTCGAAAGAAACAAAAACAAGTAGAAAGCAAGGTAGCTTCCCATTCTAGATAGGAATTGAAGGAAGGAAGGATGAATATTGATTTTGATGATGTCTTTGAAAGCTTCTCATGTGTCTCCTTTCCTAATGAGATTGAAGGGGCCACAATCAATTCAAGTACATGCTCAATCAATGTAGAAGGTGACAAACCAAGATGATGTGGAAACTGATGTTGAAAAATATCCAAAGATCATGATGGTTTGAAAATAGCTGTGAAATTTATATAATAAAATAGGAGAGATATCCCATCATATGTGTCCTCCAAATCTAAAATGTGACTCCTCAAACAAGGATGTAATGTTTGATAGATAGGAATCCCAATCAAGAAGACAATGAGATACTGATTGTAATGAATCACTAGACATGCTCAATGAATCATCACCATGAGAATTTTCTTGTTGAATAGGAATGATAGGAGCCTCAATCAATGACTCTACACAATAAATCACTGGAGGTGAAGGTACATTAACTGTCTCTGATGAAGAAGTAGGAGCATTTGAAGAACCCTCTTCATCCTCATCTAAAGATTCAAAGTATTCCAAATATTCAAAATCTTGCATAGTATCTACATCATAGGGTATCCTGTCTGAAAGATGAAGAGGCACAAGACAATCTAAAATAAGATCATCTAGGAATGGGTAAGTATCATGATCTCCTTGTATCTCAAAAAAATTTAGTCCAAAGAGTGTGAGGGAAATCATAATGAGCAACACTTTTCAAAGTGGAAACATCAATATGCATTGCAATGACTCCTAAGACATGATCCCTTTTGCAATTCCAAGAAAATTTCTTACTGCCAGTACTAGGAGGGGGAACAAGATTATACATATGTGATAACAAATGAAGCCAATCAGAGATGTGTGATGATACCATTTCTCCATTATGTATAGTTTCCCCATTTCAACATGATCAAAAGTACGATGAAATGAAAACCCCATAATGAACTATGATATATCTCCAATATTACAAAGAAAATATCCTTCAATGTGAATGAGAAACTCCCAAATATGATATATATTGCAAATAAAATCTTCCCAAACTAATAAAACCTCTCCAAGACTTAGGATGTCCAAGTAATTAGTGAAAATGCCAAATGTGCAAAATACTAAATAAATAATACCTGGTGCTAAATATGGAAAATGTGCATAGAAACAATGAAAGAGCTCTTGAATATCTTCCAAACGCAACTTAAATTACCAAAATTGGAGAAACTAGTTGAAAGTTATGAGCTCTAAGGTCGAACTGGGAGATCTAAATTCAAATGGATATGATTTGTACTTGTAGCAAAATCTGGAAAAATGGCCTACATGACTGTAAAGTACATGGAATCAAATTTTTGACGATATCTTGTTTGCAAAATTTTGATATCATGGAAAAAAGTTATGGAAAAAAGAAAAAAAAAATAGCTGTCTTAGGCAATTCAAGGTACTGGAAGGATAAATAGGTGCAATATTTGAGGATAAATTGGCACAAAGTTTGGATTCTTGGGTGCTAGCAGCTGGTCATCCATATGACCATAGGTCCCTCAGGCATAAAAATAACATGTCACCAAACCCAGTAGCAACGAAGCTGAGGACAGGAAGTAGTCGAGGTGGTGTTGCTTCCCATGGCAGAGCCACTAGTCACTGGAAGAATCATGGGAAAAGGGCTAAGGGGGTAGGCGGTGAGTGTGGAGAGCTAGTGGTAGGGAGAAAAAATGTGCTGGCCATAAGGAATAAGGTTAGTGAGAGAAACAAACATTGATGATAGAGTGGGACAAAGAATGGAGAATGACCGATGAGGTGGGCTCGGTGGTGGAATGACGGGGGCTGATAGGATCAGTACAGCCCCTGTCACAAATCTCCTACACAGAAAAACTTCAAACCATCCAAAAATAAATAATATGCCCCAAATAAAAAAATATTGAATCCACCACATATAATAATATATGCCCAAACAAATTTTTATTTCACCAAAACTTTTGAATAAAGCCTGATAAAATTAATATGCACAAAAATTGATATTTAATTTTGCAAATAGTGTACCATACTTGGATGGGTCGTATGACTACCCAGGTAAAAAAAATTGTCTCATGAATAGTCAATGTCGAAATAGGGCATATTATATGTCAATTTTCGTCTCTCAAGCCCTCTGGAATTGATGGCGAGGTTGATTTGAGGTGAAAATGCCCCTAAAGGTATGCAATCTCCAAATATTGAAAAAATTCAAACCCTCATAACTTTGGCCAAATATGTCGGATTTTGGCGAATCAAAATTCAATCTTGACTTTTTTGACAGCCCTGGACTCAGATATGAGTTCAATTTCCTCCAACATGTGTTGAAAGTGACCTTCCAAGAAAAAACTAATATGGAGACAACCTAAAAAGATCTTATTTCCATAGCTCAATCCTTAGATTTGGGAAGGGTCTTGTAGGAAGGGCTCTGATACGATGTAAGAGTTGAATATATTAGCTTGACACCCAGGAACACCTACAAAAGAAATGATAAAATTTCCACAATAGGATATGCAAGAAAGAGCTTGCTTGATATTTAGAGCTCTCAAATGATGAGGTATGAAATGATGAAGTATGATACAAATGATACAAGCACCTTCCTTAAATAGACAAGGTTGAGATGCAAGATGCAATATGATTTTGCCAAGTGTCTTGATATGAAAACATGTAAACCATAACTAACTACTTAGGGAATGATGAACTGATAGAGATAAGTTCTAGATGATTTCTAGAAGGAATCTTATCTCCTAAATACATGGAAATGGGGATGACCCCATTATTAATGATTTTCCTAATAATGCAACCTAGGACTTAAATAAATAGAATGCCTAAGTTAAACTTATGCTAGTGTAATTAAATAATTAATTACACTAACAAAGGGGACTCATTCACCACCCTAGGTGAATGGGTCCTACCTTAGGAATTTAAGGCGAGTTTCGGTATTTTGATATTTTAAATGATATTTATTGGGATTATTCTCAAAAATACACATAAATATGGTCTGTGGATGCAAAATGGGGCTAATTAAAGCATAAGAAAGCCCAATTGTTAATGAAAAACCTAGAAAAGTGTGAAAGTGTGTCACAACACTTTACAACAATTTGAAATAAGGCTTGGTAAATGATGAAAAGAGGTTATTTTATTAACAAGACCCTAGAAAAGTGTGAAAGTGTGTCACAAAACTTTACAACACTTAAGTAAGGTACCATTTGAATTCTTTTATTTCACAAGGTCCTAAGACCTAATGTGAATATGCTATCCACATTACAACATTAAATCAAGGCAATATTAAGCCAAAATCACAAGGCCCAAATGAATCAAAAAAAGTAGAAGGGTTACCTTTTTGGTGACCACAGTTTCCATTAAAAAATGCAGATTTAACATCCATTTCATAGACTTTAAAACCCTTATAAATAGAAAATACAAGAAATATCCCTATAGCCTCTAATATTTTAACATGTGCAAATTTTTCTTCAAATTTAATGCCTTCAACTTGTGCGTATCCTTTACACAACAATCTTGCCTTATTTCTTACAACAACACCATTTTCATTGAGTTGATTTTTGTACCTATTACATTTTTGTTTGGGGTCTAGGAACTAATTCCCATGTCTTGTTCTTCTTAATTTGATTTAGTTCCTCTTCCATTTCCTTTACCTAGCTATCATCCTTGTTGGCTTTAGCATAACTCTTAGGTTCAATTTTTGACAAGAGATCAAAATTTACATGTTCCTTGCTCTTTGCAAGTCTTCTTGTCAATACACCTTCATTTTTATCACCAGTGATCTTATCTGTAGGGTGATCCTTTTGAACATATTTTATAGGTGCTCTTTCAACCTCTTCTTTGAATTCTTCTTCTCCATTTTCCACATCTTCTTCTTTGTAATCTAAGTCCTCTTCAAAATTATTCTTATCATATTTGAAATATTTAATGTTCTCATCAGTTTTGACATTGATTCTCTCCACAATCTTGTGCAGCCTCTTGTTGTGGCACTTGTAAGCTTTAATTTGTGTGGAATATCCAAGAAATATTCCTTCATTACATCTAGAATCAAAGCTTCCCAATTTATCTTCTTCTCACTTAATGTAACATTTGCTACCAAATAGCTTGAAGTATTTGACTGGAGTAGGCTTACCATACCATAGTTCATAGGGAGTGCAATCAATGTTTTCTCTAATTTGAAGCCTATTCAAAATATAAACTACAGTATGAACTGACTCCCTCAAAAACATATCGAATAACATGGCCTCATTCAACATTGTTCTGGCCATGTCCTTAACTACTTTGTTCTTCCTTTCTACTACCCCATTCTGCTATGGAGTCCTTGGTGTAGAGTATTACCTTTTGATTCCATGTGCTTCATAGTACTCAATGAATTCACCTGATGTAAATTCTCCTCTTCTATGTGATCTTAAGCATTTGATTCTTCTACCAGTCTCCTTTTCAACCATTTTCCTAAATATCTTGAATGTTTCAAATGCTTGGGACTTTTCCTTTAGAAAGGTTACCCATGTCATTCATGTATAGTCATCAATTAGCAACATGAAGAATATTTCACCTTTCATTCCCCTTGTCCTTGTTGTAGATACATAAAAAATCCCTCATAATTATTTTTATCCATTACATATTTCATTTTGATCATCTACATAATCATATCTCCATAAAACCATTAAAATATTATGAGCATTTATAAGCATTTATTCATAACCATCATCCATTTACATAATCATTTAGTCATTTATCCATTATTTATCCATTTGCATATTTCATTATCCCATTTCATAAATATTTATCATTTCATTAATCATCAACATATTCATAAATCATTTAACCATTTAATAAATCATTAATTCATCCATTTCATTAATAATTAATCTATAATCGCTTAAATGCATTCATTACACATGCATAATCATTATACTTGTACATTAAATATTTCCATTCATCATCATATTCATATGCATATATTTTATAAATCCATTAATTCATCCATTTGCATAAATCATTTCACTTTGACCATTTGCATGATTATTCATTTGCATTAATAATTAAAACGAATTCATATATTTCATTAAATAATTTAAAATTCATAAATCAACTTCCATGAAATTAGCTCAAAATTGAAAATTAAACTCATATCATTTCAATGGAATTAGCTCAAAATTGCACATTTTGAGCTTCCAAAAACGAATCATGGCATAAATCACTCCACTCATTTCTAATTTATTTTTCACATTATGAATTCATCTATAAAAACCTCATCTTTCTCACTTTTTAGGATACAATTTTTTTTATTTCACAACTCCAGTTTCATAATTTTTGAATCCAATTCTACATCATCTCTTGTGCTTTTGCTGCAAAAGTATGAGAGCAAAGACAAGATATTGTAGAGAGGATGACAATGGAGCTGATTTTCTCTTTGAAGGAATTTTCTTTAATTTCTTTTGCATAGATTACTTTGAATTTTAAATATGTTTTCATTTGGAAAGGCTTTATTGATGTAATGTTGGAAATGCTTTAAATATGATTATTCAATTTTCAACATGCACATAATGGTGAACCCGATGTGAATGTAGGAGATAAATACTATTTATAGTTGATTTCCAACACTTTTTGAATGATGATATCTATTTGCATGAATACTTTAATGGTTTTGTAGATTCATCTAAAATCCTGCCTATTATTCTCGCCTAAATACTTAATGATTATCTTGCATAAATACATCTTATTAATTAATGATCAACAATGCTTTTACAACATTTTCATTGTTCTCTAACTGAAGTGAATTCGACGATTTGAAATATCTTTGAGGTGCTTCTACCTACTGCATGTTGAATCTTTGATGAATTGGTTTGAAGTTTTTTTATCATCATATTTTTTGAATCTTTGAGGGTTTTTATGAATCGGTGTGATTTCTTTGAAAGAAGAGAAATTCCCATTTCAACCATCTAAATGAAGATAAAATTTTGTATTGAATACTAGGCACAGTGACAAGCAACATGGAAGTTAAAACTTTTTTTTTTTCTAGTTTCAATTGAAAGCTAAATGATTTAAGATAAAAGTGAATTTTGTGAAGGGATAATCTTCATATGCTTTTTTAAGAATCTAGATTGATGGGCTTTTCACCAGCTATATTCACTTTAAATACTAAATACATTTACGTATGAGTTTTTAGAGCCTTTGTAAACAATCTATAAGATGTAATCATTACAGGAAGATCTAGTTTGGCCTATGAAAGAAGGTTTTCAAGATGTTCGCATGTCAAAGATTTGAAAAGTGAAAACATAAACAAACATTTTCCGGAGACTAAAAATCAAAAACTACTAATGACATTTGGTGCAAGACATTTCTTGAAGACTTAATTTTCTAAAACTAATTTTCTTTTTAGATTATATAACATTTCAATTGGTGCTTAAAAAGAACCTTGTCTATCATGCTTGGGGCACTTGTACATTCTATGTTACCCAATCCAGTATGTACATATCCTCTCCCCTTGCGCACTTGTGTGATCTTGGGTGATGAGAAATACACATTGGTCTCTTTTCTTTTTAGGAGAAGCTTCCCTGGGGATTTCATCAACTCAAGGTTTGACCTTGAGAACATTTTTTGGTGGGCTATATCAAAGGGGGGAGAATGAAAGTTGTACACCAAGGAATGGCTAGTGTCGTTCGAAGCCAAGTCATGAGACCCTTAGTCCATCGATACTTGTTGGTGATGAGAGTGGGAATGGGCCTCCTAGTTCTCAGGCTATTATAGAAGAGGTCTTTGTTCATGAATTCCCTTAATGGACACCTCTTATTTTAGAAGCCAAAATCCTTCTATTTGTTGGCACAGGAGGTTGAACCTCTAAAGTCATCCCACACTTTCGTGGTTCAAAGTAGAGATGACAAGTTCCTCTTTGGGAATTTGAAACTTAGTATGCCTAAGAATTGAGTGCACTCTAAGGAGGAGCCTAGATGTTACCAATTTCTTAGGTCATCTTCTCTGAATAGGTGTGACTAGAGAAATCCAAGTGGGAACCTAACAAATATTGTCCTTTCCAACCCTAAGATTGTGCATGATTGTTTTCATCTTGAAATCCAACTTTTTTTTCACAAGAAAAAACTCAAAAACACTCTATTTATTGTGTCTTGTGTGTGTGTTCAAAAGAGATCTCAAACAAACATCACACTTGAAATTGACAACATTCAAACCTTGAAACAAACCAGGCCAACACATCCAAAACAAGCTTGACTTTTAAACCTACTTAAACCAAGGACTTGCTCATTCATCCATCCATCACCTCATCTTTTTGCATTACACATTCCCCATAGGTCTGAACTTTAAGTCATCTTTTTAGCTTGCATTAACCTCATCCATAAACCTCTTGATTTGGAAGCTCATCAAACCTAGACTAGACTATAGCCTCGAATCTATATTCTATTGACCTTATCTTTCAAAAAAAATTATCCTAGTCCTCATCATTTAGGTTGGTTCCTCAACTCATCGGTCCAGTTTGATACCACCTTGTCAACATATCCTATCAGTCTTTAATTTATCCAAGGTCATTGAAAATAGATTAGTTTATTTAACTATCTTAGTTTGATTAACAACCATATCTTAGGTTTTACGCCTCATACTAGGTCATACTATTCCCTCCCTTCATTCCACATCATTATTAGGCATCCCTATATATTCAAAAATCCAAAAAAATAGTTGCATTGCATTTAGGCATACCTTATTCCAAAAAAACCAAAAACATAGTTCTAGTCTCATTTCATTCACCTTCTCTTTGCAAGTCCTTCCATGGTTGAAACTAGGTCACAAAGAAGATGAAAAGACATGGATTTCTTGAAAAACAATGAATTTTTCAAACCATTTGCAAACTCATCACATGGGACACCTAGATCATACAAATCCCTATTGGATAAATTTTTCACTAGAGACCAAAATGGAAACATCATCATAGAATAACTAGAAGTTGCTGCCCAAGATTCTGATTTTTCCTCTTTTGTAGATGAATTCTTGGCACAAGACCCTCAATGTTACCTAGCTAAACTATTGAAAAAATGTGCCACATTACCACCCAATTTTGATGTCAATAAATTAAGATCATCATGCACATTCATCAACCAAAGTCAAGGAAACAATATAGTTGTCCCTAATAGATATATCCCACAATTTAATACATCAAAACCATTAGGAAGAGGCACACAATATGCAACAAAAATTCACACATCCTTATTTGGCACACAAGGAATTATACAAGGTACAACACAAGGGATGAATTTTAACACCACAACCAATGACATAATCCCTAACATAGTCCATGTCACAATCCCTTGGTTCTACACTTAATCCATTCAATACAAGTACCATATCTGCAAATCCATTTGGAACATCAAGTGCCACAAACACTATATCTTCAAATCCATTTGGAGCATCAAGTGCCGCAAACCACACATCATCAAACCCATTTGGAACAAATAAGGCCTTGAACACCACATTATCAAATTTTTTTGGCACAAATAAAAGTAGTAAAGTTCATATTCATGGAACTAACACAAACACCAATGTGCCACAAGGTCCTAACACAAGTGTTCCTCAAACAAATCCTCAAGGATCTTTCCAATTCAACACTCAACATTTGCAAGGGCCAAATACTTCTAATATTTTTCATTTGCAATCCAATACTTACACCCCAACTCAAAATTTCACATCACAAATTTCAAATCATACCATACACATCCCTTCAATCCAAATTCCAAACATAACTCAAACACTCACACCTCACGTCAACACCAACATACCATCCATTCAACACATTGGATTGCAAAGCACAAACACTGAGCCTTACCAAAATACAGTTGTAAACATTGTCAATACAACACTCACACCATATGATGTCCTAGCCAATCAAATGTTGGCCTTGCAAAAGCAAATGGAAACCATGACATTGTCAAATAAGAAAACTTACTCTATCCAAGAGCTATGTCCTTACCCATTTGATAGGACATTATACATGCCTCCTTTTCCTCCAAATTATATCATGC
Source organism: Sequoia sempervirens (assembly GCA_007258455.2). Lineage (NCBI taxonomy): Eukaryota > Viridiplantae > Streptophyta > Pinopsida > Cupressales > Cupressaceae > Sequoia > Sequoia sempervirens. The sequence goes on along the minus strand of VDFB02320318.1, from coordinate 72,214 downwards.
CAACTTTACCTAAATATAAAGCAAGAGGAAACCCCATTGAACATGTGAGATAATTTCATATGACCTTTATTGAAATTTCCTCAAAAAAAACATATTTGATGAGACTATTTCCTAGGAGTCTCACAGGACATGATTTAGAATGGTTCTCTAAACTACTGATAGGCATAAGATCATGGGACGAACTTGCTGAAAAATTTATCACTCAGTTTTCCTTCAATATCAAAAATGAAATTACCATTGCTACCCTATGCCAAACTAAACGAGAAGAGGGTGAAGCTTTCATAACAATCTTCTAGAGATGGAGGAGTTTAGCTAGCCATTGTCAAATTGAAATTCCTAAAAAACATAAAATTATCATGTTCATGAAAAACCTAAACATAAACTTAAAATATGCATTGGAGGCTCATTGTTGTTCCACATTTACTGACCTTTTTGAAAAAGGGGTCATCGTTGAGAAAACCATTATCACTAAAGGGGAAATTAAAACTTATACCAAGACACAAAATGCCCAAGGAACATCAAATGATAAAAACAAGTTTTGGTCCCATAACAAATGATGGAATCATAGATGCAAAAGTGGTAAAAAAAATAGGTCCCACATTGACTCTCAAAGCACCCAACATGAATAATAACACACCATATGTTTCCAACCAAGCAGCTAACATGATGCAAAATAATCAAGGACAGGGACCCCCAAGACAACCAAGGCAATACCCACAAAGAAAATACACTCCTTTACCAAAACCAATTGAATTTTTCCTAAAGAAGTTAGTGTAATAAAATGTTATACAGCTCCTAGAGCCCAAACCATATGATCTAGGACAATTCAAACCCTCTTAGTGGGATGAAAATTCTTTATGTAAATAACACCGCATCAAAGGGCATAAGACCTCATCATGTCATCAATTGAAGAACATGATTCAAGACCTAATTGAAAATGGTACCATAGAGGTTGAGGGAAAACAACTTCCAATAAAGACCATACAATTTTCAAGAATCCATTGCAAGACCATGGAAAAACCTCCATTTTGGGTCAAAAGATAGACAACCAGGTCAATTATACCAATGCCTCTTTTGACTACAGAATTATTAACCACCTCTGAGCTACTAGTGATCATGTTAATATAATCACCATTAAGTTAATATAATCACCATTAAGAAACAACCTAAAATTATCGTTACCACCCATAGAGCTAAGATTACTATATCGGGTCCTCCTCCAAAGCAACCACAGTCCAAAGCCCAATATAACCATGTTGACCAATTGGGAAAGACACCCACACAAATTTCCATCCTTAAGCTTCTACGCATTTAACCCAAACATAAAGCAATCCTTGATAAGGCTCTGAAAGAAACCTTTGTCCCTATTGGCCTGAACATCAACCAATTTGAAGCCATGGTTGGATACTTGGCCAACTCCCACCATGTCTTTTTTTATGATAAAGATTACTCTACATCCCAGTCAAACCATAATGACTGATTGCACCTTGAGGTCTTCATAAACAACAAGGTCAGACAAGTCTTAGTAGATGGTAGAGTTGGATTGAACATTTGCACTCTAAAACTAGTGAAGGCATTGGGCCTATCTGAAACATGTGTGGATAGAACTAAGAGAATTTTCATGAAAGCCTATGATGACAAAGAATGTTCTTCTGAGGGAATTATCATACTGCTTATCAAGATTGGACCTGAATCTCTAGATACCACATTCCAAGTCCTGGATCTTTAATTACCATGCAATCTAATCCTTGACTGACCATGGATCCATGCCATGAAATCCATCCCATCAACATACCATCAATGTCTAAATTTTCCTTATAATGGCACCAAAATCATAATCATTGGTGATCCTGATCCATTTTCATATTGTACTAATTTGAAGGGGGTCCCTGAACATCAAGTTCCTATAAACCATGAAGTTGTAGCATCTACTCCATCCAATTATGTTGATCCATCCACTCTGACTGAATTCTCCATGTTCACCATTCCATCCACTAATCCCAAGACTTAGATCCAAGACAAGGGGTGTGAGGAATATCATATGACTACTGCCTACTATATCACCAAGCTACCTAAGTCTCCAAAATCCTAGGGAAAGCCTATCTGTAAGATGGAACCTAAAGTTATCAAAATTCCCCCCACCACCACCTTCACAAGTTGGGGAGAGTTAAGCAAAGATGATATTGATGATATTTCATATTGGATCTACAAAGATGAAGAAGATTTGCAGCCACTATTGAAAAAAAAAAATGGTAAAGGCTTTCAACTCATGAAACAAAAGGGTTATGATGGAATTAGTGGGCTTGACATACATAAAAATGGAATGAGACAACCCTTGATGCCTCTTAAATGAACAAAGAACTTGGTGCTAGGATTTATACCAATTAGGATTAGTGCTTCAAGTACTAAGGTTCTTTCAAATAAGGATGTGAGTGTTTTGAAAGATTTCAAGACATCTGAAAACCCTACCAACCTCTATGATAGTGATACCGACTCTAATGATTATGAGTGGGATTCTTATACCGCTAGTGACTATGAGCTCGACTATTTCTTTCATGAGTCTGATACACCTCGCCCATCCTTCATAGATATTAATATTCGTGTTGATTCTTTTCATGAGCCTAACCCACCAAAGACCACAAAAAGAAAGAGCATGGATAGAATCCTTTTGGACCCCGATAATACATCTATATTTATACTATCCCCTGCTTCCCCATCCTTTATTAATATTGATGGTCAAATTTTCATTGTTTACCCACAATTATTAATTGACACCAAAAAGATCCACCCACTTTGGACATATTTGAAAATGATAAAGCCATCATTGAATTCATGGGAGGGTGATCCCACAATACTGGTTTACAATTTTTGGCCAAACTGGACATTGAACTGATTTTTTTAATTAAATCTTCATTTTCGGGCACCTATAGTGGCTAAATCGTGAGGAATTTGAAGATGATGCAAACTAGTGATTTGTGAATTTTTTTTTGTTGATTCTAAATATATTTTTCTCAAAAATTTTGGAATCAGATTGCACTTCTTTCTCCATCTCCTTCGAAAACTATTTTTTTAGTAAACACCACTTTTAAGGAGTGACGCTCATGGTATAACACATAAATTTTTTTCTATGAAGGATAAAATTCTATTTTTTTTGAATTTATATTTTTAACTACAATATCTAGTGCTTACAATTGGTTTCATAGTGTTTTATTGAATATTTTTTCCTTAATCAAGTTTCAAAGTCAAACCAATTACAATCTAGACATAGGCAGACCGTATAACACAACTTTTTTTGTATGTATCGAAATTCAATTTTTTATTTTTTTTTGGATCAAGGAATTCAATATCTGGTGCACTCATATTTTTGAATTTTTTTTTATAATCTTCTATTTTCCCACATGTGTAGAATAGAGAGCTTGATTTTTGATGAAAAACCTACATTCACAAGAAATATAAAATAAATATAATAATTAAATTAAATTTATTTAAAATTATACTTTTTGGGAAGCTTATAATAAGGACTACATACTTTAAAAAATTAAAAAAAAATGAATTCATTTGATCCCCCAAAAGGTAAATCAAATGTGGTTTTTTATCAACATTTTGATAGGTGTAAAGGAGACTTCGTTATAGGTATGGTTTAAAACTAGTGGGGTTCTATCCAAGGGGGTTTGATCTAAGGTATTTTGATCAAACCCTATTCAATTGGAATGATTTAAATGGAACCTTTTTAAGAATTAAATCACTATATTTTCTAAAAAGATGTGATTTTAGCAAAAATTAGAATCTCTGAGAAATTGTAAACTAGCTTTGTGGGATCACCCAGGACTAAGAGAAGGCATACAACAAGGGGACCATAAGAATAGTTTTAGTATAGATCTTGATGTTGTGACATATTTTGGTGAGACTATTCCACCCTCTAGTCACAAAATGATAAAAATAAAATGAAAAATGATAAAAATAAAGTAAAAAATGAAAGATCTTTAGGTGATAACCGTAAGGTGCCTTTTGACCAAGAAAAAGTAAAAACAAAGGACGTATTTGAGGGCGAAAACCTCTCTAAGGCACCCAAGGATGGAGGGTAGGAATTTCTTCCCATTAATCAAGAGAGATCCCTGATGTTGATGTGCATAAGCGTTGAAGCTCATAATGGGCTTGGAAATAATTGTGGTCACTTGAGCAGGCTTAAGGTTTTTCACTTGCTTAGGTGTCATGACAGCAGTCATATAGTTTATCAAAATATTTAAAATGTATATCATATGCAATCCAAGATAGGTATGAAAGGATTCAAATAAGGGTTCTATCCTAGATCAAGTTAGAGTCCAAACAAGGAACCCACCTCATAGTAATGGACAAAAACTCATGGTAACTAATGAAGACTTATCCAAGGAACAAATGGGAGCAGAAAGAAAATTAGACCCTTTAATGAGTTGAGTACAACCAGTGCATCAAGATTGGATGAAACCCTCAGCAAAAACAAAGCCAGGAAAGTGACCGAAAGCAAAGAAAAAAGCACAATAGCAAACCAAAGAACCTACTCTAACTATATACAACTATATACAAAGGGTGATCTTATACATCTCAAGCAAGGAAATAATGCATGAGGTACTACCTATTGATAGGAAATGATACATCCTCTCCAATGGGGGTCTTAAGGTGAAAGGAATTATCTCCTAAGATCTCAAAAATATAAAAGGGGCCAAGCTAGAGCTTGTCGAATTTTTCATATCCCCCTTTCTTCTCATAGGCCTTGTCCCAACATATGACCAAATTTTCAATCTTAAAGGCCTTTACTTTGGCTCAATGGTTGAACCATCTCTTAACTATGCCATGGTGCTTGGTGAAAAATTTTATTGCTTGGTCACAGACTTCCTCTAAATGAAGGAGCTCAGCTAGGCAAGTTTCATGTCATTCTCCCTCCTCAAAGTATGTGTTGATAAATTGGAGTGTGGGGATCTTGAGGTGGACCGAGAAAATAGGCTTTAGACCATAGATGAGGTGAAATGGGGAATTTCCCAAGTTAGCCTTATGACGAGTGTGATCTACCCAAAGAGAAAAATGTAACTAGGTGTGCCAATCCTTTGGATTCTTGTCAAGAATTTTTTGAATGACAGTCAACATGTTTTTGTTTGTAGATTCAGCTAAGTCATTTCCTTTGGGATAATAGGTAGATGAAAAATTTAAAAAAATCTCATAATTAAAGGCCCAACTAGCAAACTTGAGGGATGAAAATGCGGGACCATTGTCACAAACCAACACAAATGGGAAACCAAAGTGATTTAGAATGAAACTTTCCAGAAAGTTGGTAACTACTTTAGTTGTTCACTGTCTACATGCAATTGCTTTAGTCCATCTAGTACAATAATCAATAGCAATTAGAATATACTTGTGGCTTGCAAAGGATGGTAGACTTACTGGATCGATGAAGTCGAGTTCCCACTAAGCAAAGGGCATTACCTCTACAACTAGCTGTAGTGGGACAACATTCTTTTCCCTCGTATTAGTGGTTTGACAGACATGACAAGATTTGATGTGGTTGTGTGCATCTTTGAACAATGTTAGCCAATAGTACCCAGCCTATAGAATCTAATGGATTGTTGAGTGGCCGGATCCATGGTTAGTGTCGAACTTATCATGAAACTGTTTTAGCACCTCATCTTCTTCTTTTCCTAGGCACTTGAGATAAACTCCTTTGTGGTTCTTCTTATATAATATGGATCCTTACAATGTAGTTGTTTCTCCTCAATTTGAGGGCCCATTTTTGGACTCCTTGCAACCAAGGTGGGCACTTGTTGTTCAACAAATAGTAAATAATGTCATTATAGTACTCATCGGAGAAACATCCTCCTAGTGATATTGTTGCACCATGAGCTTTGGCTCAATTTTTTCTATTATGTGAGTGAGGGCTTTCCCTCAAATCAACTTCATAGGGTGAATCTCCATATCATATTCTTGTAGCAGTGTGACCCATTTTTCCGTTCTTCACCTAACTCTTTTTTCATTAGTAGGGTCTTGACAGTTGGATCTGGAACAACTGCAAACACCTTGTTCCTCAAGATTTAGTGTCAAAACTTCTTAACTCCATGAACCAAGGCATACACCTACTTTTCCACATTGTGATATCATAATTCTGCATCTTTCAATGTGGCACTCATAAAAGCAATGGGATGTTCACTCCCTTCATCCTTTTGCATTAACATGTTGGGGCATGAGTGATCTAAAGCAAAAGAATAGATGTAGAATAGCTTCAAATAGTCTAAACTGACTAGCACTAGGGCATCTGCAACAACCCTCTTGATTTCTTCAAAATCCTGGTTGGCTTCTTGTGTCCATTCCACTTTGGCACATTGTTTGAACATTTCATTTAGTGGCTTTACTATTTTAGTGATGCCTATGATGAACTTCCTGACAAAGTTAATATTTCTAAAAAAGGACTTCATTTCCTTCTTGCTGCTTGGAAGCCGAATTTTCAATATGGCATGTATCCGCTTCGGATCTATCAAAATTCCTTACTTTAAAATCATGTTCCCTAGAAGCTTGCCTTCCATGACTTCGAAAATGCACATCTTCAAGTATAGAAAAATGTCAAACTCTCTACACTTTTGGAAAACTTTGCACAAGTCATAAACATGGTCTCCTCTTTTCTTTGAGAATACAGTGAGGTCATCCATATATATGATGATGCATTTTATGATGATATCCTTGAAGGCTATGTCCATAGCACACTGAAAGTAGTGTCTATGTTAATTAATTCAAACATTCTTCTATATGAAAACGTTCCCCATTTTGTGGTGAACATCATCTTATGTCTATCTTTGTAGTGCACCATCACCTGGTTATATCTTGAGTAGACATCAAGAAACAACATCAATTGGGACCCATTGACAATTTTTAATACCTCGTCTAGCCAGTGTTCCAGATAATTATCCTTTTCAGAAGCTCTATTTAGGTTCTATAAATCCAAGCATAATCTGATTTCCTTGTTCTTCTTCTTGACTAGAACTAAATTCTCCACCCATGTGAAGTGTCAGACAAGAAAGATAATTCAAGCTGACAAGAACTTCTGTACTTCCTTGAAAATAATAGGTTCCAATAATGAATTAATCAGGCATTACCGCTGCCATAAGGGTCATGCATTTGGCTTAAGAGGAATGGTATGTGTAATAATTGACATGTCATATGTTTTCGAGTCTTCATATCCCCGAGCGATCACATCATGAAAAGTGTGCAAGGCATCAATAATTCCTTTTCTTTCCTCTGGGGTACACACCTTGCGAATGAAAACATTTTTTACTTTTTCAGCAACACCCATGTTGTGAGCATAATATTTATTTTCTATTAACTCTTTCCAATTCTCTTGATATTGCTTCTTGATTTGATATAATTCAAATATTCTTTCCAACAAAACCATGCCTTGTGGTATTGTTTTGGTCTTTAAGTTGATCACTCCTTCAATATCAAGCTCAGTCTCCTCTAGCTTTGCTTCATCAATGATTTGTGATGTAAATACATCAAACCTTGTAATGAAAACAAGGATGTGTTTTTCATCTTTAAACAACTAGAAGTTGGTTATATTATCTGGCACTGACAAGGTAAAAGTAAGCTCCACAGTGAATTTCTTTAAGCTAGCTAGGGACAAAGGTTGGAGGGTACTAGTTTCCTAGGCCAAGGCATCAATTGTTTGGTTCTTACTATGTGGGATCAACTAAATAATAAATGCATCTAAGCATTCTATGAGATCCCATACCCTGTGTGTAAATTTTTCTAACCTTTTTATCATGGAAGGAGTGTAGTTTCCTAACTTGTTTCACCACTAGCTCAGAATCACCAAAGAATTGTACCATTTTGACCTTCTTCCTCAAATCCATTAGGATTCCATGAAATAATGCTTCATATTTTGCTATAGTATTTTTTAAACACAATTGTATTATGTGGACAACAAAATACATCCTATCCATGGGATTGATGAGCTTGAAGTCGACTCTTGCTCCTTTCTTAGACTTGGATGCATCAAAGTGTAGTGTCAAAAATTTAGAGGGACTCTTGTCTTCAAAATCAACAAAGAAGAAACCTTCATTTTTTGATTGTCTATTTATTTCTACACCCTTGGTTGGTTGTGTAGATTTGAGTTGGTCTTGATCTTGTTTCCCCTCTTAATGTTTCCCTTTCAAGGTGAATTGTCCCTTGATATGATCCACTACAGTTTGGCACAAGCAACATTCAAACTCGCAATGAGCTGCATCATGCAACCTACACCAACTGGGAGAGAAAAATTATTTGAATTCCATCATGGTCCCAAGGCTGAGTTGGTCTTGCACACATTTCTACATAAACTCTTGGAAACCATCCAATAGGCCAATGTGCTTTTTGTCGTGGAGTTCTTCGTCATTGGACTTGACCAAGAATTTTGTGCTATTTAGGAGGGAAGTTAGATTGATAGGAATATCACATAACATAAGAACCTCCTTTTCACTTTCTTCGTCATCATCGTAGGCATCAACACAGTAATTACCTAGCTCCATTTCTTCAAACAACACCTCATTTGTATTGTTGTACTCAGTAATCATGAACTTCATCCTACACTCTCGATAAATGCGGATTTGATTAGGCAGTCCCTTCTAGGCTATCCATAGGTGCGAATATTCCAATGCAATGTAACCATTCAAAGCTTAGGTGAAATCCCTTCCTTGTATGATTTCGTAGGTATCTACGATGTCAATAACCTGAATATTTATAACTTTTTGGACTCTTGGATCCACCGTAATCTGCATGGGGATTATGTTCAATTCCCCCACTCTATTTACCTTTTTCTTATCTAGTTGAGTTATCTTCCATCAAGAGGGGGTAGGAGTTATTCCCAGTGCTTTTCATACTTCCAATGGCATGACATTGGCTGAGGCTCCCGAACTAAGCAAAAAGTTGTGTAGATTCTTGCCAAATATTTTGATTATTGTCAAGAAGGGAGGAGTCTCCAATTTTCCCCTGGAACAACCCTACTGACACATCATCTTGAGCTGATTGAGCCTTGTCCTTTTCATTGTTCTTATCCCTAGTTTGTATTTGATTCTTCTCTTTAGCTGGTTACTTGTTTGCTTGCTAATTTAGGGGCTGATCAGGTTTCTTTCCCAAGATTTCCCTAATCATAGGCTCACTATTTAAGGTATCGAATGAAACCTTCTTGGTTAATGCCTCTTGGGATATTTTTGATGGAGCATTTCCATTTAATGATCTAAAGAAAGCATTTCTAATAGAGGGTACCCTTAATAATTCAATTTCATTTAATGACCTAAAGAAGGCATTTCTGACAATGGGTACCCTTAATAATTCAAAGGATGAAAAACTCACTTTGACTTTTTTCAATTCATCTACCACATATTCTCCCATTTTTTCAAGAAGTATTGGGTAGGTAAGTGGGGATACATTGTATTATTGTTCGAATGAGGATCACGTGGAGTATTGAAAATTTTGAAAGGAGTAAAGGTCATAAAAGAACCAACAACCTGCCTATTCCTCAAGTTGTAAGGGGATTCCCTTTGGTGGAACATATGGACCTCATCCTCATGGGGCTCTTCCTCATCTATTGGACCGTTGTCTATTGAATCAAAGAGCTGAGATAGGGAACTCTTGTTACTTACCTCTTTTGCTTCTTCGTCCTTGGGCATGGCCTCCTTCTTAGGAATATTTCTTTCACTTTGCGGGAAAGGATCCTGGTTGAACACCGACAATCAAGAATCAAATGGCTCTAAAGGAACCAATTCTTTGCAACTTGAGCCATCAATGGCATTTTGGACTTTCACTTGAAAAAATTTTGTGGCAGTTTGAAACTTTGGGAAATCCAAATTAGAATGTTAGTTTGTTTTGTGGATTCACCACCATTTGAACAAGGAAACCTCAGCCAAATAAACTCCACTTGTACAATTTTTGGTACCACCCGATTGATCAAGAGGTGTGGGGATGCCTCTGTTGTTTGGCCTACTATTCCAAGTTCAATTTTTCCTTTGTGTAGGCTTCCTTCTGAAGTTCTGCCATGAATTCTAACCTCTTTCATAATTCTATTCAAAAGATGCACCTGAATCATGCTTGTCTTGATCAAGGTTGTCTTGGATGCTCATTTGAGAGGCTTCCAATTGGTTGTTTTGATTCCTCAAATGTGTCATCTCCATAGATAGCTTCTTTACTAGTTCAGTTAGCTCATCAATCAAATCCTTCTCTGCATTATTCTGCTCTGGCACTAAATTTTGAAGGAATAAAAGTTGTGTCACCATTTGGTTTTGTTGAGTAGTTGGGAACTCAGATCCTTGCAAGTATGAAGGCACTTGGGTCTATTGATCATAAGCATGCTACTACGAAGGTTGTAAGTAATGAGTTACTACAAGTGCTTGGTTCAATGGCTTCCCTAGATATGGCACAATTGGCAGCTGAGGGACTTGATTCAACATTGGTGTTTGATGAGTCAAGACATGAGTAATCCCTTGGATTTGAGTTGGGTTAGTAGCTAGCCCCAAGGAGGGTAGTAGACCTGTAATATGTTGCCCTAAGTCTATGCTTGTAGTGACTACCTCTACGTATGCATCCACCAACTTGGTAGGTGGCAGGTGCGTCCTTTTTACCAAAGCAAATGTAAGATTGTCTAGGGCAGCGTAATACACCAATCTAGATGAGGAAACAGGTGTGTGCAGGATCATGATGGGCCAAAAAGTGGCGATATGATGGGTATGTGTAGGGTATGTGGCTGACAACTTTTTTTTACCCAAATTGATGAAAAGAAAAAAGTTTTAAAAGAAGATTCTCATCTTTCCACCAATATAAATTATGCTTTACTTTGAATTTAATAAATAATTATTATTCATTTTCTATTTGAATTATGACTAAAGTCCTAATTGATAGGATGATTGAAAAACATCTATAGCTTTCAAATGGTGTCACATTTTTTGAATTTGAAACATGTGTCACATTCTATGCTTTGCATACTATAGGATTAAAAAAGAAAAAGTGAGTTTCATGAAGTTTTGACCAAGCTAAGGTGGTCAGACATACGATTTTTTATATTTTTTAAAAGTTGTAATAAAAAATTCATAATTAATTATTTACTTAGAAAAAAATTGCAAAAAAATATGCATCACATCTAGACATGAGTCCTCTACTTATATGTAAAATCTTATAAAAATTATTATCATTTTATTTTGGTTAGGGTGGTCAAATAGACACCTACTTATATTTTCCCTAAAATTTTACTACTGCATTGAAATTTAAAATTTTCACCAAATAGATTTTTTTTTAAATAAACCTAGTAGTTTAGAAACTACATTCAATTTTCTACACATTCTATTCTTACACTTTTTTGAAATAATATAGATAACTTATTCAAATTTTTATGTCATGTTACCTAACACTGATTTTCTGAATTTTTCGCCACTTAAGGACCTATTTTTTCCATGATGATCCTCCACATACCCCAACATCAACCACATAAGGTGGCTACAAATTCATGAAATCCCTATGAAATATGTCATTGAATGAGCTAATAGGCTCATTGACTTCCCTCTTGACGAACACAAACTACTACTATAATTTTGTGGGGCTAACTAGAAGTTTGAACTTCTATAGAAAGGTGTTCCTCATTTGATCCCAAGATGTAATGGATCTAGTTGGAAAATGGATGTACCAATAGAAGGCCTCATCCCCCAATGAGTAAGGGAAGATCCTACAAGCCACGTCTCCATGTTCAATCTACATATCCTTCAATGTTGTTTGGAAATTCTTGATGTGTTCTTCTGCTTTCCTTTGTGGATTACGTGGATGGAACTTGCTTTAGAAGCCTTCCATATTCTTGTGCATGTCGTGGTAGTCATTGAAGTAAAAGAGGGAAAGGTTATTACCCAACCAAGCTATTGTGGGAGATGGAGGTCACAATTGATGTGCTACAGTGATGTAAGGTTGAAGTGGGGTAGTAGTTGGAGCAACGCCTTGGCTGTGAAGTGCAAGGGTGAGGACAACACCTTGGATGTGGGAAGTGAAGGATGAAGAGGTAGTTTGGAGTGAAGGAGAGGATGGAAGTGTTGTTGGGAGTGAAGGAGAGGAATAGGAGAGATGGATGGAAGGAGATGGAGGGGATGGAGGTCGAGTGGGTGGGGTTGAAGCTGATGCTTCCTCTTTCTTGGCTCTCTTAGCCTTAGTAGGGGTCTTTAACTATTGAAATTATCCCTTGTTAGATGTGGACCTAAGCACTCTATGGATCCTTTGAGGGGAGAAGGACCCAATTCAATCTAGTTTAGCTTAACTACACTCCTTTGAGAGCCAATTTTTTTGATGGGTGTTTTTACACTTTCTCAACATAGGAAGCACACAAGTATGCTACCTCTCTTGAAAGGTAATTTATGCAACTAAGTTTTAGAAATCACCCTAAGGTCTCTTGGGTGTCAAGTCATGACTAAGATTGGAATAGTTCAATTGGTTGATGTGATTCACTGGTAATCACAAAGGGAAATTATGGTTACTAAGCATGGAGGGAATTGGGTCTGCAAAAGGATTTTTGTAAATTCTATAAATGAAGAATAGTTGCTACAAGTTTAGGACAGAAATCTAAAACTCCTTACTTCCTCAAATATGGCTTTGTTGTGATGCTAGAACTTTTTCTTAACTTCAGCTATAAAGAAAGGTCAAAAACGCAAAAGCGTTAGAAGTTTCCTAGACCTGCAACTAATGATGAATAGTAACCTAGAGGATGCTATAGTGGCCAAACTTCCTCAAACCAAGTTCCACTCAACTAAGGGAAACCTACAGTCTCATGAAACTAGTGCAATCTCCTAAGGTCTGCATATTTCAAACCATTCATTCACCATTAAAACATGAATAATAGTTGAACTTAATTGTAGTAATGGAAATGATGCTCAGACTAACTTTACAAACCAATTTATAAGTAATAGACAACAAAAATTATGAGCTAGGAAGACATCAAACACTATAGTATATTTCACCATTAAAGCACATCATGAACTAACTACTAAAAGTAACTTAAAACTAGAACAACAAAGCTAAAATCTAATGTTGGGAGAATGAATCATGCACACATGGAGAATAAAACACAATAAACCATCAACAATGCTTTTCTCATTAATTTTCTATAGCATGCCTTTACACAACAACTCCTCTCCCTCTTGAAAATGACATGATGCCCCTATTTATTGTTTTCTGAAAGCAAAATGAATGGAAAAGATTCATTTACATTAAGTGGCTCAAATTCATTTTACATTAGGGTTTCATACCCCCAAATATATGACAATATAAAATAGACCTTTTTTCTTTTTCTCTATTTTGTTTTGTAGCCTATTTTTTCTTGTAGTGAATTCTAGCCTTTTATGCTCCTTTCAACAAGTATTCTTCAGCAATGATTGGATTTCCAACTTCCTTTTGGAGAGTAGCATATTCTACAAATTTCCCGATCATTGCCTGGAGCTTGTCCCATTCCATGAGGTTAGATTGGAGGATTTGAAAGGTTATCTCCTTAAACATTTTTGTGACCTACTTCTAGTGTTTGGTGCGTTTGGGAGTAGCCTTCATAACCTACTTAGACTGAGTGAAATCCCTTGCCACAAAATCCATGAACTCTGATGACAGTGTATTTATAGCTCCTTGCTCCATCTTCTTATGAAAAAATGGCTTGATTTTCTCAGGATCTAATTCTAGAGTGGGAATCTCATAGTCCATCATCATCTTCAAATAATCTTCACTATCATTTTGATGCTCTACAACCCACTCAAGATAAAGCTCTAGTTCTTGCAAGACCATTTCTAGGATCCCCCTCTCGACAATCTAGGCCCATCTACCATCTTTCCACAAACTAATTCATCATCATATGGAAATTCTACCTCCTTTTCCCATATTCCCCAAGAAAGCTTAAGGATGCTCTCAATCTTAGGATAGGTGATCCTATACAGCTCAAAGAAGTTATTGTAGGTCTTTATTGTGTCCTCCAACTACTTCTGAAAACTTTGAAACTTATTGAAAATTCTAGCAATGTAGCATATTCCCATGTCACCATTGTATATGACACAATCAAACCAATCCACAATGGACTTGGTCCAATTTTTCATCTTCTCCATTTTACTCAATTCTTCTTTCGATAGGATGGTTGGTGCAGATGATTCCACTGGAGCTTCTTCTTCCATGGTTGTCCACTATTGAATATAAGTGATCATGTCTTCCACTCGCACCTTTAACTCTTCCTTAGTGTATTTTTCCTTGTTCATTTGTTATATTATGGTGGAGACAAACCCTTGAAACTCGTATATCTTCTACTCATGGGTCGTTGAGCCTAGGTTGATCATAGATATTTGATATTCTCACCCCTATATGTCCATTAGCTACTGGGGTGGTAACTTGTAGTGTATGAGATCCAGAAGCCTCCACTATGACATGTGACCTAATTTTGGGCTTCTTCTCCTTTCTAGTCCTTGCCTGTGCTCTGACTAGTATTGCCTCTAGCCTAGCTTTTGGGTTAGCAACCATGGGATCCTTCTTCTTTAATTGTTTCTCTAGCTAGTTAGGAACCTCTGTTTGAGCCTTGGGTGATTCATGATCACCTTCCTCTTCTTGTTCCTGTTGAGGATGATCTCCTTCATCACTAGGAGCTTCAACATCATTCTTTTCTTCCTCACTTGGCTCAAAATAATCATCCTGATCAGAATCTTTAGGCTCATCAACTACATCCTTTGCAATCTCCTTGTAATTTTTTACATGGAGTCTATCAATTTCTTCTGAGATTTGCATTGTGGCCTCCATTTTTTAGGGTCTGGTAGGTGGCAGGGGAAGAGGTATGGAAGTAGAAATTTGGGCCACTAGAGCTTGAACCTTGGGGTCAAGGATTACCTTGGAGAGTTCAATAGGTACGTTCTGCATATATGCCATGAAATTTTGTGGAAAGACAAGTGGTGATAGAGATGTTGAGGGCATAGATGGTGGAAAAGTAGAGATTGTAGACAATGGAGGTGGGAGTGAGGAAGAGAATAGTGGGGAAGTAGTAGAAGAGAAGGAATCTAATACTACAACTAGAGCAGTTGGAAAGGAAGAGGTGAGGTGGATTAAGATGTCCACAGTGGGTGGAGATGAGATGAGAAAATTATGAGGAGTGGAAGGTGGAGGAGTGGCGACAGTAATAGCAGTGGGAGTGGTAGTGGAAGTGGCAGGTGGTGAGCACAACCACTCAGTTTCTTCTTCCTCTTCATACTGGGGATCTTTCTCTATGGTAGGTGATGAGCCCAAAATGTGCTCATAGTTTGGATATCATGATGAACTTTTAATACCTTTACTTTCGTTATTCATGGTTGTTTAAACTCTTTTGAAACCTTTTATTGGGATATCCTGTAGCAATACACTTTCATGATCCTGCAGCCTATCGTGTTGTCTTATCTATATTTATTACCCTGTTGACTCCCTAAATGACTAGTATATCACATATGGTTTTTGAATGATGAAATAGATTTAAATATGTGATTAATGAATGGATATTATGTATGTGCCATGTGCCTTTTCTTTCGCTTCTGTTACCTTGTGTTTCGCAAGTTGTTGAAGAAAGTTGATCGAGTCAAACATAGCCGATCTCGGCCTTGCAGTAAAGTCTATTTCCTGCATGACTTCGAGGAAGCTTTGGCCAAGACTCTTTGACCGAAACCATTGGAAATATTTTTAATGACAGTCAATCTGGAGAGAGTGGAGTGCTAGATTCTCTCTGGATCAGGTTGAATGGATAAATTCATTTATGAAGTATGTTCCTAGATTTTGGGATACATTTTACTTCCATGTCTTTCTTTGTTAGGGTTAGTTAGTTGTTCTCTTGACTTTTAAACAAGTGCTCCTCCTGCACGAGTGAGCAAGAGGATGGTTAGAAGTAAGATAGAAGCATAGTGATAGGGAAATAGAAGATATCATGTAAGAGTTAGTATGATAATAAAAAAAGCAGAATATGTATGATAAGAGATAGAGTTTGTTGTTAGTTTTCATATCAACAAAGCAATGTACACCATTCTGAGTTTATGAATAAAATCTGATGAAGTTCTGAGTTCAGCACTTGCGTAATCAGTAGATGCTTGCTAAGGGGGGCCACTTAGTAAGTATCTATAGCTAGTTAGTTAGCTGTTCTTTTTCTGTTGATCATCAGTTAGATTTCATCTTTGAAGTTTTCGTACAAACTCAGTCTTATATTGTTCCTGCAGCATCAGGAATCCATCCCTGTGCCTGTTCCTGCAGCATAAGGCCAGTTCAAAGTTTTTGTCTCAGTCGTAGTTGTTATGCTTACTGCTTTGGTTAAATCATGGTTGAGTTAAGATAGCTTTGCATTACCTTCCTGTAGCGTAGATAGAATTCTTTCCAAGTATTTATTTTTGTTAAGTTGTGACTGAAATTAGTTCTTAGTGCATATATTGTGCTACTCCATTCAAAGTATGCGTTCCCTAGTTTGACAAGTAAATGAACATCCATAAAGAGATATTAGTCACCTGCTGGAATGTCCAATTCCCAAGATAGGTTTTACTGTGATTTTCATATCCTTTTGTGGGCGCGACCATTTTTGGCGCTGTTGTCAGGGATGGTGTCAAGCTAAGAACTTGTCAGAAGTCATTTTTAGCATTAGTTTAGTCTGTTAATCAAAAAAATTCAAAATACTTTAAATCACCATTCATTCTATTGCATGCATAGAAGAAGAGACGCACTGGGAAGGTTTCTCCCTAAAAACCTATTTGTTGAACTGCCATTTGACCCAGTCGACGAAGAACCTGAGGAAAATCCATTCGCTCTGATATTCCAGCAAGCAAATATGGCAAATAATCCACCTAATCCACCTCCTACTTTTGAGTTTCTCATTGTTTCTCAGCGAGATACTGATAACCTTAAAAATATTCCTTCTTCATTACTTCCCAAATTATATGGCCTAGTTACGAAGGATCCTAAAACTTTCCTGTTTGAGTTTGATATCCTCTGTCGCAGCTATGATTACACTTTAGATGCACACAAGTTGAAATTGTTTCCTTCCACCTTGAAGGAAGGGGCTCTTAGATGGTTCATGAGTTTAGGAAGAGGTGTTGTTGATGGCTGGGCAGCCATGCAAACAAAATTTCTTGACAAATACAAGGAATATTGTAAGAGTGGAAGTAAGGGAGATGATATATTCAGAATTCAACAAAAGGAGGATGAAAGCTTGGAAGACTACATCTCAAGATTCTTGTTTTCTCTGAAAAAGAACTCAAACCATACTCTCAATGAAGTCTTTCAGAAGTTACTTTTTCTAAGAGGAATCAGTGATGCCTGTATAGATGCTTTGGACCTAATGGGAGGAGGTGATATAACCCAACTGCCTTGGGATGATATTCAGAAAATATGTCTTAATTACTCCCGAGAAAATGTGAAGAAAGGTAGAGGTCATCAAGCTATAGTGGGCAAGTCTTCTTCTAGTGGAGTTTCCTGGATGGAGATCACAAATTTGTTGTCTGATTTCAAGCAGGAAATCATAAACAACATGGTTACATAGTTGGACACCATGTAAGCCCGGAAGAAGCATGAGGAAGCTAAAGCAATGTTGGCTGAGTTCTGCCCACATTGTAGACAGAAGAAATGTGACTACAAATGCAAGATGGTGGACAATATGGAGGCTAAACAGTTTCCTACTGATTTTAAGATGATTGAAGGTGATGATGATCAAGTCTTCTTTGTTGCACAAAGGAGGCCATGGGCCCTAAGACAAGGTATGCCTCAGGACCCTTTGCAAAATTTTGGTTCATATAATAGTCAATGGAAAAATCAGTACCCTCCAAACTATGGGCCATACTCCCAACCTTAGTGGAATAACCCTTGGCCAAATACCCAGCAAAACCGTTGGCAAGCCTCACAAGGAAACTAGCAACCACCTTAGCAAAATCAGTGGCAGCCTCCACAAGGGAACTGGTAGCAGCCTAACCAATGGAGAGGAGGCCAACAATGATCAAATCAGACCACAGGTTTCCTGCAGCAACCCCAGTAGCAATCCATTATGCCACTCCTATAGCTAATCAAGGTCTGAATCCAAAATCAACCCAACTACTGGCTCAAGCAGCACCTAATCCAAATAACCAGCAACCGCAACAGTAGCAAGTCTATTTTACTGATCCTAATCATTAGCCTGCCTATGCTCTTAACTTGAATAATATTAATTTACATTCAGGAACCGTGCTACCCACACTATCTCCTCCCATAATCTCATAATTAACATCTGAGGAAATTGACCAAGAAGAAGAAGATATCAATGACCAAGCCCAACCAAATTAGCCAGTTTAGATCCCATCATTACCTAAGTCATTTGATAAAGTGCTCCCTCCTTTTCCACAAAGATTGAAAGGTGAAAATGTGAAGAAACAAGAGGAACTCACCTTTGATATCCTTGACCAGCTAAAGCACATATGTGTGAAAATTCTTTTGTTCCAAGCAATCAAAGAAGTACCTATCTATGGCAAGGCCATCAAGGAGGCATGTTTGAAGAAACCGGGGAGGAAAAAGAAAGACCCTCAAATTGTCCATGTAATAGGCCAACTCTCTGACTTAATGTTAGGGAAACTTAACATCCCAAAATATTTAGATCCAAGAAGTCCTGTTGTGGAGATAAATGTTAATGGGTTGCAAATTAAGAATGCTTTAGTAGATCTTGGTGAAGCTATCAATGTCATGACAAAGGACCTGGTTGTAAAACTTAATATTTTAGAAATAATAACTACACCTACAATATTACAGCTTGCTGATAGCTCTACTATCAAACCTGATGGGGTAGTTGAAGACTTGGTAGTCACCTTGGATTCCTGGGAATACCCTGCTAATTTCATGGTCTTATCTCCAAAGGCATTATTGGGGGGATACCCTGTCATATTAGGAAGGCCTTGGTTGGCTACTATTGATGCTTGCATTGGTTGTAGGTCGGGTGACATGACAGTATCCGATGGATATAGTACAAAGAAACTTACCCTCTATTCTCCAGTGCTGCCCCAACTTGAGTCTGGAGATGTTGCTTGGCCAGATTTGGGAGAAGAGGAAGAAGTGAATTATGTGGCAAATTTAATGATGATTACCAGAGAGCCTTTCATTGCACAAGAAGAAGAAGAAGATATACTGTCCAATATCCTATTGAATAACTATGGTACTGAATACTTTCGTTGTGAGAAAAATCCATGTTCCTTGCAGACTATTCTTCCTCCGTCCACATCAACTCATTATCCTACATCAACTAATTGTTTACACACCTTACTACCCCATGAGGTAGACATGTCATTTCTGTCTAAAGTATCCATGATAGACTTAACCTCCCAAGTTGAGGTAGCTACAAGAAAAACCTTGTGCATTAATAAAAACCTCACCAGTGAGCAACAAGAGTCTATGATCAAAATGCTTACCAGTCATAAGTCAGCTTTTGCATGGGACTATGGAGATATGAAGGGTCTAGACCCAAAACTCTGTACACATTGCATATATATTAACAGTGATTTCAAACCTGTCAAGCAGCCTCAAAGAAGAATCAATCCAGTTTTGAGAGAGATTATTAAAGAAGAATTGCAGAAAATGTTGACAGCTGGCTTTATCTACTCAATCTCTGATAGCCAATGGGTTTCCCCATTGGTCATTATTCCTAAGAAAGGAGGAAAATGGAGAGTATGTGTAGATTACAAAGAACTTAACTTGGCAACAAAGAAAGATTACTTTCCTCTTCCATTTATTGATCAAGTTCTGGATAATTTAGCTGGAAAGAAGTACTTC
This sequence comes from Sequoia sempervirens, assembly GCA_007258455.2. NCBI lineage: Eukaryota > Viridiplantae > Streptophyta > Pinopsida > Cupressales > Cupressaceae > Sequoia > Sequoia sempervirens. The sequence goes on along the minus strand of VDFB02320318.1, from coordinate 52,447 downwards.
TCATTCTTGGATGGCTTCAGTGGATACAATCAGATCAAGATTGCTCCTTAGGACCAGGAAAAGACTACTTTTAGATGCCCTTGGGGAACGTTTTCCTATTCAGTTTTTCCTTTTGGTCTCTGTAATGCTCCTGCAACCTTCCAGAGGGAAGTCATAAGCATCTTCTTAGACATCTCATATGATTGCATGGAAATATACATGGATGACTTTACTGTTTATGGTACATTTGAGGAAGCTCAAGCCAACTTGGAAAAAGTGCTACAGAGATGTGAGGATCACAACCTATTGCTAAATAGTGAAAAGTGCTTCATGATGATGCAGGAGGGAATAGTACTCGGTCACTATATTTCTGCTACAGGAATTCAAGTTGATCCTGCTAAAATTGAGATCATCTCTAAGTTACCCTCTCCTACTAAGCAGAAGGAGATACAGAGCTTTCTAGGCTATGCCGGATACTACAGAAGATTCATCAAGGACTTTAGCCAAATAGCAGGCCCCTTATACAATCTACTGAAGAAAGATGCAGAGTTTTCCTGGACAGAGGAATGTGAAAAAGTATTTCTTGACTTGAAAGTCGCCCTCACACAGGCACCTATTCTGAAAGGACCTAATTGGTCACTCCCATTTCATATTCATACTGATGCATCAGATTATCCAATTGGAGCAGCATTAGAGCAGAAGGATGGATTAACTGAACATGCACTCTACTACATAAGCAAAAATCTGCAAGGGGCTGAATTCAACTACACTGTTATAGAAACAGAAATGTTGGCAATCATCTATGCCCTCAATAAATTTAGGCATTATATCACTATTTATCAGATATTTTTCCACACTGATCATGTAGCAATCCAGTATCTCATGAACAAAAGCTCAATATCTGGGAGACTAGCAAGATGGTTATTGCTGATGCAGGAATTTGATATTACAATTGTAGACAAGCCAGGAAAAGCCAACATAGTTGCTGATTTCCTTTCTAGAATTCAAAGGCAAGATGACTCTGCACTTATTGAAGACTCTTTTCCTGATGAGCACCTATTTACCATCAAGGTTATTCATCCATGGTATGTTGATATAGCAAATTATCTAGCAACAGGAAGAACTCCTCCTTAATTCTCCCCTAAGGAAAAGAGATTATCGGTAGAGAAAAGTTTTAAATTTTCTTGGATTGCAGACTGCATGTTTTATACAGGGCCAAATCATGTTATGAGATGTGTACTAGAGGAGGACACTCATGATATACTGCATGCCAGCCATGATGAGCCGTGTGGTGGACCATTTGCTGCCAAAAAGATAGCAATGAAAATCTTAAATACTAGTTACTATTGGCCAACTTTGCATAGAGATGTAGCTAAGTATACAAGGAGATGTGACAGATGCCAAAGGATGGGAAGACCAACTTGCTCTAATGAAATGCCACTATTTCCACAAATTGTAGTCACACCATTCGACAAATGGGGACTAGATTTTGTGGGACCAATTGATCCACCTTCCAATGGTAAGTCCTACATTCTTGTGTACACATATTATGTCACAAAATGGGTAGAAGCTAAACCTATGAAACATGCTAGGGATAATAAAGTGGCTGAATTCCTCTATGATGAAATATTTACTAGGTTTGGTGTTCCTAGGGAGATAGTGACAGATGAGGGAGCACAATTTACTTCTACACTTATCATAGCTTTAGTCAATGAATACAATGTACGGCATAGAAAATAAACTCCTTATCACCCCCAGGCCAATGGCCAGGTCGAGGTTACCAATAGAGACATAGAGGCCATTTTGACTAAAACTATAGATTTGCATAAGAAGGACTGGGCCGCAAGGTTACCTAAAGCTATATGGATCTACCGTACTACCTGGAAGACTGCTATAGGATTTACACCTTTTAAAATGGTGTATGGTAAAACAACTATGATGCCCATAGAATTTGAACATAGGACTCTCCGGATAGCACTGGAGTTGGATATGGATTTAATAGATGCACAAAAGGATAGAATCATGTAGCTCAATGCTCTGGATGAACTCCAAAAGCATGCTCTGCAACACACTGAGATGATACAGAATCAGCGAATAAGGTGGCATGATAAATATATTAAGGAAAAGAAATTCAAAGTAGGAGACTGGGCTCTACTTTATGACTCACGGTATAAGGAAAATCTAGGGAAATTACAGACCAGATGGTTGGGGCCGTATGAAATTGAGAATGTATTTGGTAATGGTACAGTCCAACTTGTTACAATTGATCCTGTTCGATTCAAGCTATTAGTTAATGGACACCACCTCTGGATGTACCATAAACCGGTCTCAAAAGAAGAATTCATGCAGCAGTTCATTCGGGATCCTACCACTACTCTTCCTGTAGTAGAAGGCTTTAGCCTTTCTCCTGCAGTTTTTCCATAATTTTGAAAAGCATGCTCATAATAAAGGTTTTATTTTTAAGGAAACCCCTTTTTCTTCATTTCCACTTGTCGCCACATCTCACTTCTTTATCTCCCATCCATCCATCCCATCCATCCATTCGATCCATTTATCTCATCCACCCATGTCACCCATCCACCTCATTCATCTGTATCACCCTTAATTATGATATCATTTCCAACTGTCACTTCATGAAGAAGCCGTCATCTTTCTTCACATGTACATGCATTTATTGAAGGTAAGCCATATCTTTTGTTATCACATATTTGATTTATTTTATTCTATTCATTTACTGTTATGTTTGTACCAATCATTATTACCCAATCTCCGCCTATTCTTTAGTACATGTGAGGACACATGTCATACTCTAAGTAGGGGGCGAGGTAATCCATCTTTTAAAACCTGTCTTTTCGCCGTTGCCACAACTGCTCAAATAACCTTTCTTTATTATTTTTCTAGTACTTTCCAAATATGATCGCATGTCTTTTTCATTGCATGTTTTCCTTGTAATCACAATCAAAACTACTTGTTCAAAAGTTCATTTTTGGAAAAGAGAGAAATGTGATAGAACGACAAAAGAGAAAAACAAGAACATGGGTGGTTAGCTGGTGCGTCATGAGCTTGTAGCTCATGAGTTGCTATTGCAAAATCTTCAAACAGTCCAGGCATTCAGCCTCTGTGGATGGTTAAATTATTTCTTGAGTTTAAATGCTTTCGATGAGGAGGATGCTAGTAAATTTTTGAGCACCCTTTCTGAAGGGGAGGCTACTGTATGGGGTCTAACGGTTGTTGTAACAGAAAAAAGAATTGCTGAAGTAACGGTGCTTCTAGCTGTTGGAGAAAAAATTTCTTCGGATGCTACTTCTGCAAGGGCTGAATTTTCAATACCCACTAATGGACCTTTAGAAGTCTCCAAGCAGGGATGAAAGTAGGTATCGTTGCCTCCTCCTTATTCAGAATACGCTGCTTACATAATCAAGTATTTAACCTGTGAAGGTCGTTTCTCTTACCTGCATTCTCACCATTTCAAATTATTAAGTCATATGAGGCATGGGTTAGTTGTAAATGTACCAAATTTTTTGTTAAAATTTCTAGAACAAAGTGCCCATGGAACCCAACAGGGGAAAGATAATTCTATTGCTCACCATGGCCTTATCAAATTATTGATTGAATGCTCCTTGAGAGATGTCTCACCTCTTTCTTGGCAATAATTTGTTGCCCAAAAGAGCTTGTAAGTTCCACAACCCCATAGGGTACTTACCTCACGGCCTTAGAAAAAGAGAAGAAATTGCGTCTACCAGTAGAAGAATAGGGCAAGGGTCATCTGCTCCTGTAGTGCCTATTCCTGCAGCTCCCACACTAGAATCCTCTGCCCGGGTACAAACTAGGTCTGCCACTAGGAGAGAGAAGGGAAAAACAAATACAGGAGAGTCATCTAGGGTAGAACAAACCCCAGAGTCTAACCCTCATTCTCAAAAAAGGCAATGCCCTTCTCCTACAACATCTTCCCCTGCAGCCATCTCTCCTACAGCAACACCTGTTGCTATCACCAGTTCACCATCGTCCTCTGGCAGGGCAGAACCCTCTAGACAGTCTGGAAAAAGGAAGGCTACAAGAACACCTCCTGCAGTCGCACTAGTGCCAAGAAGAGTTTCCACAAGGAAACGATGTAAGACCTCCCCTGTTTCACCTCAACCAGAGGTTATTGTAATTTTAGAAGAGTTCGTAGAGTCTGAATTTGATGCTTCTCAGAATGTGTCTAAGAATGTTGCACAGAGTTCATTTGTTCCTAAAGAGGAACAAACTGAGACAAAGGAAATTGAGCACAATGAAAAAGGGGTACCAAGTCTTGATGACTTGGCTACTGCTGCTATGCAGATTTCAGAGGAAGCACAATCTTCTCCAGTGTAGCAACAAGAATTCATCCTGCAGCAAGAGCAGGAACAGACTGAACAATTGGATGTGGCCAGTGAAGTTACATTTCCCCCTGCGAATTGTCAAGCTATTGTGGTCTATAAGAAGACATTTTTTATTGAGTTTATGGAATATGTCAAAGCTAATTGGGAACCAGTTACATTGCAAACCCTGAATTTCTGACACCTAGCCCAACTGACATGCAACAAAGTCTATGGGAGGAAGAAAGGAAGAAACTGAAAAAGGAAATTGAAAGTCAGAAACAGGAAATTCTTGAGTTACAAGGAAAAATGGATGAAATGTTAAAAGTAGCTGGCCAGATTATGGAATGTAGACCACCACCCAGAGTTTATGCTCTATGCCTTAAGGAACAATTCTTATGGTTCCAACTAATGAGAATTTCCAGAAAACAAGATCCTATACTCCACACTGCTAAAGAATTCTACGACGCATACCAGGCAACCCCTAATTGGTTAAGAAATTCTCTATGTGAATTTTATTTACATGGCTTTTTAATTCCATTTGAAATAGAATGGAACCCTCTTCTGTATATTGGTGACATCCATTTGAGATCATTTATGTCATGGGCAGAAAATGAAGCAAATTATGGCAGACAATGGGAAACATATGAGGAAACCGAAAGGAATGAGCCTGTCCCTCTGTGCCCTCAAAGTTCAGACCCCCATGCAATGTTGAAAACCTGATTTACTCTGACATATGGCATTCATAATAATACAGCCAAGGTGAAAATATTTGATCTCAGGAAACAGGTATATGATGAATTTCAGGAATAGCCATATTCATTTTGGAGACTGTCATACACCAGAAGTGAGAAAAGGTGGGAAAGATTAACTGTTGGGCTAAGAAAGTCTGAGCCTCACAGTCCCTTAAATTTCACAGCAGCTCTTAAACAATCAAGAAGATATATATAGTTGGGACTTCAAAAGAGATTTGAACTATGGTTACCATTGACATTCAGACCTCCTGTGTTAATGTGGCCCCTTTATCCTTACCACGCTACAAATCTTAATGACAATTCAGAAGCTCTTAGGTATGAAAGGTGGCAGACTTATACAGGATTTTATTACAAGTTTGGAACTCCATTTCAAAGTCATGCTGCAACCACGGATTTCAGGGAGACCACCTGGAAAGTTAATGCTAGAGGACCAGCATTGGGCTAAGTAGGGGGTAAATGATGAGCCCAAAATGTTCTCATAGTTTGGATATCATGATAAACTTTTAATACCTTTACTTTCATTATTCATGGTTATTTAAACTCTTTTGAAACCTTTTATTGGGATATCCTGTAGCAATACACTTTCATGATCCTGCAGCCTATCGTGTTGTCTTATCTATATTTATTACCCCGTTGACTCCCTAAATGACTGGTATATCGCATATGGTTTTTGAATGATGAAATAGATTTAAATATGTGATTAATGAAAGAATATTGTGTATGTGCCATGTGCCTTTTCTTTCACATTTGTTACCTTGTGTTTCACAAGTTGTTGAAGAAAGTTGATCGAGTCAAGCGCAGCCGATCTCGGCCTTGCAATAAAGTCTATTTCTTGCACGACTTCGAGAAAGCTTTGGCGAAGACTCTTTGACCGAAACAGTTGGAAAGATTTTTAATGACAGTCAATCTAGAGAGGGTGGAGCGCTAGATTCTCTCTGGATCAGGTTGAATGGATAAATTCATTTATAAAGTCTGTTCCTCGATTTTGGGATACATTTTACTTCCATGTCTTTCTTTGTTAGGGTTAGTTAGTTGTTCTCCTGACTTTTAAATAAGTGCTCCTCCTGCGCGAGTGAGCAAGAGGATGGTTAGAAGTAAGATATAAGCATAGTGATAGGGAAATAGAAGATATCATGTAAGAGTCAGTATGATAATAAAAAAAGCAGAATCTATATGATAAGAGATAGAGTTTGTTAGTTTTCATATCAATAAAGCAATGTACACCATTCTGAGTTTATGAATAAAGTCTAATGAAGTTTTGAGTTCAGCACTTGCGTAATCAGTAGATGCTTTCTAAGGGGGCCCACTTAGTAAGTATCTGTAGCTAGTTAGTTAGCTGTTCTTTTTCTGTTGATCATCAGTTAGATTTCATCTTTGAAGTTTTCATACAAACTCAGTCTTATATTGTTCTTGCAGCATCAGGAATCCATCCCTATGCCTGTTCCTATAGCATAAGGCCAGTTCAAAGTTTGTGTCTCAGTCGTAGCTGTTATGCTTACTGCTTTGGTTAAATCATTGTTGAGTTAAGATAGCTTTGCATTACCTTCCTGTAGCATAGATAGAATTATTTCCAAGTATTTATTTCTGTTAAGTTGTGACTGAAATTAGTTCCTAGTGCATATATTGTGCTGCTCCATTCAAAGTATACGTTCCCTAGTTTGACAAGTAAATGAACGTCCATAAAGAGATATTAGTCACCTGCTGGAATGTCCAATTCCTATGATAGGTTTTACTGTGATTTTCATATCCTTTTGTGGGCGCGACTAGTAGGCATCTCAAGCACAAACATCCCCATCCTCTTTGTCCTTTTAGATGATTGTCCCTCAATAGTATTCCTTGAGTACACCTTCTATTTGGGCTTACACTCAAGTGTATTCTTCCTTTTATTTGATCTTGTGACTGGCGAGGAATTGTGACCCTCGCTTGATTGACCAATGGCTGTACTACTATCAATTTTTCTTTTAAGCTCTTCTTTAAGCTCACCATAAGTCAACTCCACACCTTTCTCTTTGAGTTGAGTAATTTGTACATCTACCCACTGCCTTCCTTTGTTTTCAATGGGTTGTGTTAGTATGTCAAGCTTAGTGACCTCCTCTTCATCCCAATCTATAACCGTTAGGGGCATATTGGCCAGAGCATGGTATCTATCATCTACAATGTCATCGTCCTCAATAATTTTATTTGGCATTGGGAACACGGTGATAGACTTCACAAACTAGACAATCATTCTCATATAGTACCACATTCTCACCTCTTTATCATCACTGCAATTGGCCTGGAAATCCTCACTGTGAGGTCAGTGGGCATATTGCTTCCCAACCCATTTCTTCAATTTACCGTGGGAATCCATTCTTCCTTGGTCTGTGTGGAGGTCCAAATTATACTCCACCAACTCCTTTTCTAAATATTCAGAACATTGGTTAGTGGGGAAGGAGTACATTCCTGGCCCAAAGGTTAGGGGATACAAAATCCCAGCTCGGTGCTTATCACTTAGCAATGTGTGGGAAATCTACAACTATCGAGAAACCTCTAGTAAAATAATGTTGTTGTTTGGGTAACATGGTAACTGGTAGGGTTTTCCTTAGAACCTTCTACTCTGATGTAGGTAAACTTTGGGAACTAAATGAACAAATACCCAAATCCTTTTATGAATGCATTCACACTAAGTGATACCCTTCTCTCAAAATCTCCTCCCAAGAGTCTAATTATATGCCAAATGAAGGCATCATTCACTCTTTTGTATTCTCTTCTAAAGTTTCTATACTACAATATGGGATAGCAGTCATAGAATTTGAGCTCTCCTTTGTTTGTTCCTAGTGTTCTTGGATAGAAGAGTCCTTTGTATATGAATTTCTCCACAAGGAGGTGTACCAAATATGATGTCACATAAAATTGGGAAGACTTCTTTAATGCTAGGAGTTAGTTGTGCAAATTGTCACAAATCATCTTTTCCTAGTGGAATTTGGCCTCACCTCAGATGACTTCTTCGACGAAGTAGAACATCCATTCTTCAAAGAATGTTGCAGTTGGTAGACCCATCACTCTTCTTATTAGAGTAACTATATCACATCACTCTTCAAAGAAATCACTTCGGAATAGCTTTTGAGGCACCTTGTTGGTGTTGCCCCTCTTGGTCTTTAACTAATGTTGGTTGATTGTCCTTTTACATGTGAGAGGGTTATGTTTCCACATATTTTCAACAAATCCATTCTCTTTTTCTTCCATCTCAACAAATTTTGGGATCCCAAATGTCTTTCCAATAGACTTGCTACAAAGGTCTACCAATGCTTTCCCATCCTTGTCATTGATTTTCTTGTTGGAGTGATAGCACTCCCAACAAGCCATGACTATTTTTGGAGCAATTAGGGTAGGAGGGAAGTCAGCTACCTTTGCAAGACCACTTCATTTGATCCTTCATGCATCTTCTATGGTCGAATTGGCCATCACCCTTTGCCTGAACTCACCTATATTTATGTGTATAAGGTCTAAGTCTAAGATCATATCCCAAGTGGAGGCGAGCTTGGAGGTGCATTCCACCCCATGGAACTAGTATTTCATTTGTTATTTTTCCTCCTTTCCCCTTGGCATGTGAGTGGGCTTCTTTCCCTTATCAACCTTCTCAATGGGCTTCCCTATGATCCCTCAACAAGTTCCATAAATCATACACACATGGAATGTAGTAAGTTTTTTTGCATATAAAGAGGAAAACATTAGCTAGATCCTAAAAATCCAAGGTTAGATCCATTAATACATTTATAAAAGATCATAAAATTCATCATTGTACACTTTTTGAGATCATTTGAAACATTTGGGTAAATGCAGCTTTAAAGGTGTGGGTTTGGAGGATGGAGGCGTCGTGGGGTGGAAGGGCATTATATTTCAGCCATCAAGTAGTGGCGTTCATGAGATAATGACCCACATGCAGAGTTTCACACTACATAACCCACGGAGGCCTTGGATGTTGGGAATTACGCCCTGCAGTTCTAAGGATCTTGGAAGTACAAAAGTCAACTACCGAGCCACTATTAAATGTTTGTCATTAAGGAACAACCATGAGGGGATAGCATTGCATAGGTAGACCCACAAATACCACGTAGATCAATGTTTGCTCTAGCAGACTTGGGTCTTTGACAAAAGGAAATACCTCCTGCAAAGTCCGCAATGCAGGAGGATGTGGGTGTTCAGCCGTAAGATAGCGGTAATGAATAGACAACCTTCTGACGAAAACCACCTGCATAGGCTTGCCTACAAGGGAATCTAGACTTGATGCTTTTCTCGAAGGATTTTGAAGTCAAAAGACAATAGATGTTGCGAGGCCCACACTACAGGATAGTGTGGCGACCTCGTCATTAATCAACAGTGGCAGAATGATGGCAAGTCGCAAGTGAAGTTTTGCAAAGCATTTGGACTTAGTTGATTTTTTAAGTGTTGGACTCAATGTATTTATGGTGACCATGTTGGTGGAGCCCACAATGCAGGTGGATGGTTAATTTTAGCCACTAGAAGAATGTCACTTGTATGGTGACCTTCATATAGGGAAATTATGCATGCGTGGGTCCCCAGGAGACCAATGTCTATATGGGTTTCTCAAGGTCATTCAAGCTATATTTTATGTGAATACAAGGTTAAGATAATGGGTGGGTGTTTTATTTTCACCATTGAGAAACAACCCTACTGAGATGGAATCCTGCATGTAACAACACGCAAAACTTCAAAGAACAAAACATCAACATGGGGAAAGAGGGGAACGCGGACCTCAATTTCAAATATTTCTCAAATTTAATCTTAAAGGGTAAACTGGCATTCAAAAACTTCAAATTTTTATAATTAGTTATGCCTTTCACCTTTCTATATGTTGGGAGAATCTTCTCTAGCTTATTTGGATCATGAGTTGATCCCTTGATCGTGCCCACTAGTGCACTAAGCCTTGACACCCATAATTTCATTAATGGGACTACCTTTGATCTATCCTTCTCAAACATACCAATTATTTTTATCATCAAAGAATAGTTATTGTGTACACTATTAACCCTTTTTATTGTATTTTCCATCAAATGCTCTAACACATTGGTCATTATAACTATATTATTTTCATACTTATCTATAACCTCATAGAGATCCAATATCTCTGCATATGCCTTCAATTGTTTAGGGTGGAAGCACAATACTATGTCTCACTTTATGCCCAATATGGACATGTATATCAATATTTTTAACTAAATCTTCATCTTCTAAGACCTAGAGTAGTTAAAATGTTAAGAATTTGAAGATGATGCAAACTAGTGATTTGTGGCAATTTGGTAGATTCTAAATATATTTTTTTAATTTTTCAAAAAAAATCATGAATCTTTCAACATATCCTTTAATAACTAGTTTTAAACAAAAAATAATGTAGTCACCCAAAATAATACTTAATCAAATAAATACTTGCTATTTATTTGATTTAACCCACTTCCCTTATCCTAACAATTAATTAAATAAATAATCATTATTTATTAATTAATTTTCCCATTATCCTCACATGCCACCACCTTTAAGTAAATAAATATACATTTATTTAATTAAAGACTAACATTTTTCCCACTTTCCTATAAATCCCCTAACTTTGCTCAAGTTCATTAATTCTTGATTAATTAACTTTATCCCCTTCCTAACCTCCATTACCATTTTCCTATTATTTAATTCCATCCTAACCCATTCTCCAACATTTAACTCCATCCAAGTTAAATAAACCCTTGGTTTATTTACTCAACCTACCCCATTAAATTAATTAATATTTGATTAATTAATTAACCCTTATTACTAATCTCCATTATCATTATCCTATAATTTTAAATTTCTACACATCCCCCCAAACTTGTCACAAAGTGACAAGTGTCATAGACTATCATCTAGCCTCTTCTCACACATGTGTACGATCTCACCTACCCCCACTATCTCTTACACAAGCCACCCTATCTCTTACACACATTAATTTATTGTCTCTCTTCCCAATGTGTGCTCACACATGTGTGAGTACACCCCCCATTTAATCCCTTTCCATCTTGTGACACTTTTCACAAGGCTAATCAATCTTGAGTCCTTGATCCAAACATCATCCTTCTTTCAATCTCAACCCTTCTTTAACCATTCAATCTTGTCCCTTGATTTAGCCCCTCTCATTACTATAAATGAGAGGCTTTCCATCTCATTTCCAACACATCTCATATGCTGATTTGTTATGCTACAAAAATATCCATAGATCTCATTGTCATTCGGAGTAAGAGCAACCACATCCAAATCAATCCAACTCTTACATGCTACTCTTACTCTTTAAGGTTTTCATGTGCATTTGATTAGATTTAACTTTATGTTTTATGTCTATTTCTTATATATTATTTGCATGCATTCATTTTGGTGAACCTACTTTATAACACTTGTCCTTTTGAGTTTTTGTTTAGTTTTATTGTGTAGATTAAGGCTTTTACAAAGGAGCTCTAAAACTCAACTTGTTATAGGAACCCTCATGATTTATTTTTGTTGTGTTTTGTTATTATGTTTGATAAGAAAAAATTTGTTTAGATGGATTCGGTGTATGAGCTCTACTATGGTTTTCTTGTGTCTACGGTGTCTGGAATCATATTGTGCTTACTATGTAGGAAATTCCTCTTTTCTTGTGTCTATGACCACATTTACTGTAGTTTTTTGTTTTAATATGCCTTCAACCAGCTCTAACCTAGCAGTTCATGCTAGTGTTAGCAGTTCAACGGCTTTTCTCAATGGCTCCTCCTCTAAAAAAATCACCCCAAAAATTTGTTCTGAAAGTATTTTATGAGGCAAGTTTTCTGACTCCCTAGCTGATGTGGTTTTTCCTTTACCAAAATTTGATTCTGCTTGTCAATGGCTTGAGAAACATACCCTTGTTGGATATTTTGTTGGGAGGACTCCCCTTGAAAGTGTGCTTAAGAAATGGGTCAACAAGGCTTGGGTCCTTCATGGGGTCCACCTTGATATGGTCCAAAATTTAACCAAAGGTTTTTTCATGTTTCTCTTTACCGAAGTCAATCATGTCCAGGCTATCCTAGCCCATGGTCCCTGGTATGTCAGGTCTTCTTTGTTGTTTTTCCAGGCATGGACCTAGGACTTCACTGTCTTGGATGACACCAAGTTGCAGGTCCCAGTCCAAATTGAGTTTCCTAGTTTACCTTTGTCGTGTGTTCCTTTTTTGAATCATATTGTGTCCTCTCTAGGGGAGGGTCATTTGCATTGAGCCAGATAGATTTTTTCAAGCCCAACCCTAGAAATGTGCCTATGTTGAAGTGGACCTTTCCAAATATTTGAAAGACTCCATTGACATTCAAATTGGAGCTCTCTGGCACACCCACAAGGTCACTTATTTTAATCTTTCTAACACGTGTTATAGGTGTCAATCTGTAGACCACAAGATCAAGGACTTCCCTTTGGCAGTGCCTTGTACACCTTCTCCACCATGAGATACTAAAAATCCTTGTCAGGTGGATACTTCTATTGCCAAACTTGACGAAAAATGGACCATGCTTTCAAACTGAAAAAATAAGTCTAGTGGTTCTGGGTCAGCTTCCAAGGCCTTTGAACCAACAAGGATCATTTCAAACCCTTCCATGAAATGGAAGGAAGCCCCAGTCGGGGCTGATAATGTTTCGTTGTAGCCTGGGCCAAAGACTATACCTCAGCCTACATCCATTATGATAGCACAACCAAACACTTCTACTCCCATGATGAGAGCTCAAAGGTGGTCACGTAGTCCTTCTCCACCATTGGAAGAAGGTGAATATGTGTAAGAAAAGTGGAGGTTTTCTTCTCCTTCTATTCACATTGGGTTAGTTCTACCAGAGTTTCTACAAAATTGCTTCTCTTCTCTGAATGAAGACAAGCTAGACTCTGACAATATGGAGGAGTTTCACTCATGAATTTCCCCTCATGGAATGTTTGAGGTCTGACATACCTCTCTAAAAAGTATTTTGTTAAGGACCATACTTTGAGTAAATATCCTGGTATTGAAGTTATTTTTCTCCAAAAGATTAAAAGTTTTGGTTTCTTGCTTGATTCAACTTGTCACTCTATTTGGCCAACCAGTAAATTTTTTTTTACTAATCATGAAGTTGGGTGTGGCAGAGTTGTCACCCTTTTTTCCCCATGGTGGAACTCTTGCATGGTTGACCACGGGTCTTCCCCACTCATCGACTCATCTAGATCCTTCTCAACATTGATAATCATTCCTTTGGGATTATTAATGTTTATGCTTCTAATGATACTATGGAACACTCCTTGCTTTGGCATTGGATTATTGATTCATTACCAATTGCTACTTGGTTATTGTGTGTGGATTTCAATATGGTTGAAATGCCCTATGACAAAGATGGCACCTTTTCATTCAGATGGGCAGTTGGTGAAAGAGGGGCCTAGTTTTACATGTGCAATAAATTGGGGCTTTTTGATCCCAATATTGGCTGCTGACATTCTCATTCTCTCTGGCACACTTGGTGTAATTATAGGGTTGGCTTTGATAGGATATTTAAGCACCTCAATTGTGCCATGATCTCAAATCAATCTTTTTTTCTCTTTTGACAATTCTTCTCTCCGAGTTAAGCTGTTAGTGGATATGACCTTGTCCAATCATTTCCCTATTTCTTTTCACATTGAATGGGAGACAAGACAGTCTCACACATATAAAACTCAATTTTTTTATAAAACGTCCTTACTTTGTCATCAACCCACATTGCCCCACATTCATAGAGTTTGGAATTTGAAGTGCAGGCTAGCTCATCATACAGGCTTGATTACTTAGTAGAATGATGTTATCACTTGCATGTCTATATTTTTGTGCATCTATGGGTGCCAGTTGACTATCTTTCATCGGCGGTCTTATGAGGTTACCACCGCTAACCTGGGCTCAGCAACCGAGGCATTAGCGGCCAACCTATTTTCCCCATCATTACAAGTCAAGGTGGAAAAATTAATGCACAAAAAGCAAGTTGTAGATAATTATGTTGCCAGAGGTGCTCAAATCAAAGCCAAGTTACACTGGTTAAAATTGGCGATTGTGCCTCTAAGGAGTTTTTTCTGGCCCTGTGTGCTAGACACTCATCTCTAGGAATTAAAATAAATAAATATGGAATTCAAGTGCTCTCTAATATTCCTAACATTCTCCAGGACTTTGTTTGACATTATGATCATGTTTTCACTGCTTAGGAGTCCACGCTTGAGCGATAGCAAGCCCTCCAGGATTTCCTTGTTGTTGTGCCAAATAAGCTCTCTTCAGCCCAAAGAAATTTCTATGATCAATTGTTAACGATTGAATACCTTAAGGAATTTTTTGATTCCATGGATAATGACAAAGCCCTGAGGATTGATGGATTCCCTTGTGAATTTTATAAGGCCCTTTGGGACTATGTTGGGCATGACTTGTACAATGTTTATTTAGAATCCTTTCATGTTAAATATCAGTGAAACTTAATAAACAAAGGAAATATTAAATTAATACCTAAGTCTAGAGATCTTGAGGATATTTGCAACTGGAGGCCTATCACACTTCTCAATGTCTCCTACAAAATCATAGCTAAATATTTGGCTCTGAAGATCTGTCATCTTTTACCTCAAATTGTGCATCCGGAGCAGACTGGGTTTATCAAATCCAAGTTTATTCTAGAAAACATCATTGTTGTTTAGGATGGCATGGAGAGGGCCAGGCGCTCAAACCAGAAATCTCTTTTCATTAAAATTGATGTTGCCAAGGCTTATGACCACATTGAATGGCCTTTTATTCTTACTATGCTATACGCCTTTGGGTTTAGGCCTAATTTTATTTAGGTTGTTCAAATACTTTTTGTAGATGCCTCTGCTTGTATCACCATTAATGGCTACCAATCTCTTTCCTTTGGGCTTTTTCATTCCATTCGGCAAGGATGTTCACTTTCTCACTCTTGGTATGTGCTTGTTGCTGAAGGATTTGGTTATTTCTTGGCCAATGCGATTTCTCAACAATGTGTTAAAGGCATCTCATTGCCCAATTCTCAAGACCAACTAGTTAATGCTCATTTTGTTGATGAATCTTTCCTCACTCTCCTAGAGGGAGAATAAAATATCAAGGCAACCCTGGGATGTCTTAATGCATTCTTCCTTGCATCCAGTTCTTCCATTCAGTGGCACAAAACTTTGTGCTATCATCAATCTATATTTCCCATTCCTCCCTAGTTTCAACAGTACGGCTGGAAGTGGATTGGGCTAGGAGAAATCTTCTAGTTACTAGAAACTCCCTTTGCTTTCCAGGCTTCTCTAGCCGAGCTGTGGCAAGATGTTCTCACCAGAGTTGAGCAAAATCTCACATACTGGATTACTAAGCCCCTCTCTCTGGTAGGGAAATTCTGGGTATGCTCTAAAATTCTTGTAGCTACCCATGTGTATTATTCTTCTTGTTGGGCCCCTTCAAAAGTGACTTATAGCAAGCTCAAAAAGTTGCTCTGAGACTTCCTTTGGGCTTCTACCAAATCCCATAGATGGTTTCACCATGTTGCTTGGGATTTTTGCTACCTTCCCAGAGATTTTGGAGGTCTTGGGCTACTCTTCACTCAATGACAAGGGACTTCCTTGTGTGTAAAATGGATAATTCATGCCCTTACTGGAGATGAGTCCTAGAAAATTCTCCTTAGGCATTGTATTTAGTTAGGATTTCATTTTCATAGACTTTCCTAGAAGGGGATTGGTTTCCAAACCCTTTTGGTCATGAAGGAACCAGTTTAGATTGTGGGGAATTTTGTGGCCAAAAGCATTTGGACATCCTAGGAGGTAGTTAATCCCTAGCTCTGTTGGGCTGGCTCTAGTTTCCATGATGGGCTTTCGCTCAATCAACAAAATATTTGGTGGTCACCTCTATTTTCTAGCAATGGCCAGCCTCTGGCTTAAGGTGCTCAGATTCCATAAAAAAGGCATTCAAACCTTATAGCAGGTGTTTCACAAGCCCACGATGTGCATCATGCCATGGGAAGATTTTTTGTGCCCTTTATAGACTTCAAAACTAGGACCGTGGTACTTATGATGGTCTAGTGAATGTTATTCCTATAGAAATGGTTCATAAGGTGGGAATTCATGGGTCCAATCCATGGTGGAAGGACTGGAAGTGGTACCCAGACACCCCTTTTAGAAACTGCAAGCCTAGGCTTGGTTATAGGTGGCTTACACTGCACTTTTCTATGATTGAAATTCTAAACCAAAGGTGGTTTATTCAATATCCCACTTATGTCTGGCAAAAAAAATTCTCTACCACTTGTTTTACATGTGTTGAGCTAAAACTTTCCCACTTTGCTTAGTGTATTCTTTTCCAAGGCTTGCCTGTGGGTTCTCGACTAGTTCACCTAGGGGTCTAGGACCCTCACTGCCCTTTTTGTGGGAAAGTCGAGTCTTTTTTAAGCATCTCTTTTGGTTTTTCACTAGAGCCCAATAATTTTGGACTTGGATTCATGACTTCTTTCAACCCTTTCGACTGAATCCTTTCTCCTGGCATATGATTCTTCTAGGAGACTCACCCAGACTTCCTACTAAGTATACCCAACTTTGGCACACTTTCAGGGTGGAAATCCTCTTCACTATTTGGAAAGATAGAAATGCATGCATATTAGCTCAAACTCAAAAGGATAAAAATGTTACTTTGTATTATAAAGCTATTATTTGTTCTAATCTGCTCTTATAGATTCAGGTGTAGGCGAATGAAGTTTCACTTGAGGTGGCTAACATATAGGTGGTTTTGGATCACTTGGCCAATGCCCCATGTACTATTGCTTTGGTACCCACTTCACCCACCTCCTCCCATGGTTGGTTGCCTTCTCAGGGCCGACAATGGAGTGGCTCTGCACATCCCCGCTCTCAACCTCCTCTTCGATGTGGTTCTTGCCCTCCTTAGTGGACCCACTCTCCTCCTCCGCATGTTGGCCAAAGGTGGCCCTTTAGGGGAGCTGTGAAGAGTGGCAATGGTGGTTCTAGGTGGCCCTCTGATGACCCTCCTACTTCTAGCTTCGGTTTTCCAAACTCTAGTAAGATTTTTCTGCAACTTGCACTTGCAATCTTGCCTCGATGTGAGGAAGATAAAGATAAAGATAAAGAAGTTGATGATGGTTGGGGTCCTCCTCCTGACGTCACTCTAGACCCCGCTGATGTATGGGGAAAGAAAATGGATAAAATAGACCCTCCTATTTCTGTTGGCACTACATTGGCCACTTAATGGCCTTTTTAGTGTTTGTTATCATGGACTTTTGGGTTACACCCATGTGACTGGTTAGGTTTTGTTTTTTTGGGTTTTACCCATGTGACTCTTGGGGTGTGCCTTTTTGCCACCCACCTTTTTTTGTGAATATGTATTTTAATTTTAATTTAATATAGATTAATGCCTATTCATCAAAAAAATTGTTTAAAGTTTCATTTTCAAACTTAATAGGAAAAATTTTGTTTAAATATTTCATTTTATGCTTATAAGAAATCTTTGTGTAAATTTTCCTTTTATGTTTAATAGGAAATATTTTAAATTTTCCTTTTTAAAATAAAATTTTGTTCTCCATTTAAACTTAAAAAGAATTTTTTTGTTTTAATATATATATAATAAGAATAATAAGAATTATAATATAATAAAAAAATCAAAAAAAATCAAAATATAATATAAAAAAATATAATATAAAAAAAAATCAAAATATTATATAAAAAATTTAAAAAATTAAAAAAATTAAAACCTTTTTAAAAAATATATATTCAAATTTTTTTATAAGGTCACAGCCTTCTTCATAGTCCTATGGACCTTTGAAGGCTCGCGGGCCTGCAAAGAACTACATAGGCCTTTAAGGTCATAGGCTTTGTAGACTGCGAACCTTCAAAGGCTACGGGAACAAAATCCCACCAAAATCTTAAAAAAAATTGAATTTTTTAAATTATTTTATAAACTTTAACCAAAAAATGAAAAAAAAACCTCTTTTTATCTTTTTTATTTTTCCAAGTTCACAACCCCTAGTCATATGCGTGACCAGGGGTGTTGCTAAATCCATCCCCAACACTCAGTCACAACTCTTGATCACGTGGGGGCTAAAATCTTAACACCTGGGGGCTAAAATTGCCCCCCATCTTCTTTGCAAACCATATAATACCACTTTTACTAAAACAGGTGTAACTTTTGCCTAGCAGGTCCAATTTTCAAAATTTAAAAAGCATTGGAAAGCTAGTTTAGAGGTATTCACTATGGTTAAGTGGATTTTCCATATTTTTCTCTATGTATTCAAGTGCACTAAGTCAAAGTTAACCTTTTTTTTTAACTTTAAATGATCATAACTTTTTCATCGAAATCATTTTTCAACAAAAAATCATAAGGAATCCACTTATGTAATCAGTTTTTCTTTTAGACATCACTATTTGGCATGTTTTTCTCACATTCAAAAATTGGGCTTAAAATTAACCTTCACATTTGGATTTGGATTTAAAATTAATGTGTCATTTAATCCCTAAGATTCACTTAGTATTCTCTCCTCTCACACTTAGTGTGATCTTGAGGATCAAAAATAAGTGGTCTTGTTTTTTATTTTTTAGGGGGCCTTCCTAGGGATTTCATCACCCTAGGGGATGACTCCAACTCTCATGTTCCAATGGAGTATAATGAGTGGGATGTGAGGAAGCCACCTCTCTTCGAAGTGGAATTTTGGAAATCGGGCTAAACCTCCAAGAAATTTATATCTTGGAGAAGTGAAGGTGGAGAGTGGGTTACCCTCTCCTCCTAGCTATTTGGCATTATTCCCTTTCGTCTATGGATTTGGACCTTGCATACCCTTGTGGTATATAGAGGATACCCATAGTTAATCTTGTAAAGCCTAGTTGAGACTTTTGGCCATATCCCACTTGAGTTAGGATTTTTAATGTGTCTTATGTTCTTGAGTGTTTAGATCACCTTCCCCATTTGAAACCAAACAGGGACCCTTATCCAAATTGAGCCATAGGATTTTGTTTTCTTGCATTATTTTCTTTTTTTTGCATTTGCATTCTTAATCATAAAATACAAAAAAAAAAAT
>VDFB02320318.1:0-33222 GCA_007258455.2 Sequoia sempervirens | reverse complement strand
GGATCCATGGTTAGTGTCGAACTTATCATGAAACTGTTTTAGCACCTCATCTTCTTCTTTTCCTAGGCACTTGAGATAAACTCCTTTGTGGTTCTTCTTATATAATATGGATCCTTACAATGTAGTTGTTTCTCCTCAATTTGAGGGCCCATTTTTGGACTCCTTGCAACCAAGGTGGGCACTTGTTGTTCAACAAATAGTAAATAATGTCATTATAGTACTCATCGGAGAAACATCCTCCTAGTGATATTGTTGCACCATGAGCTTTGGCTCAATTTTTTCTATTATGTGAGTGAGGGCTTTCCCTCAAATCAACTTCATAGGGTGAATCTCCATATCATATTCTTGTAGCAGTGTGACCCATTTTTCCGTTCTTCACCTAACTCTTTTTTCATTAGTAGGGTCTTGACAGTTGGATCTGGAACAACTGCAAACACCTTGTTCCTCAAGATTTAGTGTCAAAACTTCTTAACTCCATGAACCAAGGCATACACCTACTTTTCCACATTGTGATATCATAATTCTGCATCTTTCAATGTGGCACTCATAAAAGCAATGGGATGTTCACTCCCTTCATCCTTTTGCATTAACATGTTGGGGCATGAGTGATCTAAAGCAAAAGAATAGATGTAGAATAGCTTCAAATAGTCTAAACTGACTAGCACTAGGGCATCTGCAACAACCCTCTTGATTTCTTCAAAATCCTGGTTGGCTTCTTGTGTCCATTCCACTTTGGCACATTGTTTGAACATTTCATTTAGTGGCTTTACTATTTTAGTGATGCCTATGATGAACTTCCTGACAAAGTTAATATTTCTAAAAAAGGACTTCATTTCCTTCTTGCTGCTTGGAAGCCGAATTTTCAATATGGCATGTATCCGCTTCGGATCTATCAAAATTCCTTACTTTAAAATCATGTTCCCTAGAAGCTTGCCTTCCATGACTTCGAAAATGCACATCTTCAAGTATAGAAAAATGTCAAACTCTCTACACTTTTGGAAAACTTTGCACAAGTCATAAACATGGTCTCCTCTTTTCTTTGAGAATACAGTGAGGTCATCCATATATATGATGATGCATTTTATGATGATATCCTTGAAGGCTATGTCCATAGCACACTGAAAGTAGTGTCTATGTTAATTAATTCAAACATTCTTCTATATGAAAACGTTCCCCATTTTGTGGTGAACATCATCTTATGTCTATCTTTGTAGTGCACCATCACCTGGTTATATCTTGAGTAGACATCAAGAAACAACATCAATTGGGACCCATTGACAATTTTTAATACCTCGTCTAGCCAGTGTTCCAGATAATTATCCTTTTCAGAAGCTCTATTTAGGTTCTATAAATCCAAGCATAATCTGATTTCCTTGTTCTTCTTCTTGACTAGAACTAAATTCTCCACCCATGTGAAGTGTCAGACAAGAAAGATAATTCAAGCTGACAAGAACTTCTGTACTTCCTTGAAAATAATAGGTTCCAATAATGAATTAATCAGGCATTACCGCTGCCATAAGGGTCATGCATTTGGCTTAAGAGGAATGGTATGTGTAATAATTGACATGTCATATGTTTTCGAGTCTTCATATCCCCGAGCGATCACATCATGAAAAGTGTGCAAGGCATCAATAATTCCTTTTCTTTCCTCTGGGGTACACACCTTGCGAATGAAAACATTTTTTACTTTTTCAGCAACACCCATGTTGTGAGCATAATATTTATTTTCTATTAACTCTTTCCAATTCTCTTGATATTGCTTCTTGATTTGATATAATTCAAATATTCTTTCCAACAAAACCATGCCTTGTGGTATTGTTTTGGTCTTTAAGTTGATCACTCCTTCAATATCAAGCTCAGTCTCCTCTAGCTTTGCTTCATCAATGATTTGTGATGTAAATACATCAAACCTTGTAATGAAAACAAGGATGTGTTTTTCATCTTTAAACAACTAGAAGTTGGTTATATTATCTGGCACTGACAAGGTAAAAGTAAGCTCCACAGTGAATTTCTTTAAGCTAGCTAGGGACAAAGGTTGGAGGGTACTAGTTTCCTAGGCCAAGGCATCAATTGTTTGGTTCTTACTATGTGGGATCAACTAAATAATAAATGCATCTAAGCATTCTATGAGATCCCATACCCTGTGTGTAAATTTTTCTAACCTTTTTATCATGGAAGGAGTGTAGTTTCCTAACTTGTTTCACCACTAGCTCAGAATCACCAAAGAATTGTACCATTTTGACCTTCTTCCTCAAATCCATTAGGATTCCATGAAATAATGCTTCATATTTTGCTATAGTATTTTTTAAACACAATTGTATTATGTGGACAACAAAATACATCCTATCCATGGGATTGATGAGCTTGAAGTCGACTCTTGCTCCTTTCTTAGACTTGGATGCATCAAAGTGTAGTGTCAAAAATTTAGAGGGACTCTTGTCTTCAAAATCAACAAAGAAGAAACCTTCATTTTTTGATTGTCTATTTATTTCTACACCCTTGGTTGGTTGTGTAGATTTGAGTTGGTCTTGATCTTGTTTCCCCTCTTAATGTTTCCCTTTCAAGGTGAATTGTCCCTTGATATGATCCACTACAGTTTGGCACAAGCAACATTCAAACTCGCAATGAGCTGCATCATGCAACCTACACCAACTGGGAGAGAAAAATTATTTGAATTCCATCATGGTCCCAAGGCTGAGTTGGTCTTGCACACATTTCTACATAAACTCTTGGAAACCATCCAATAGGCCAATGTGCTTTTTGTCGTGGAGTTCTTCGTCATTGGACTTGACCAAGAATTTTGTGCTATTTAGGAGGGAAGTTAGATTGATAGGAATATCACATAACATAAGAACCTCCTTTTCACTTTCTTCGTCATCATCGTAGGCATCAACACAGTAATTACCTAGCTCCATTTCTTCAAACAACACCTCATTTGTATTGTTGTACTCAGTAATCATGAACTTCATCCTACACTCTCGATAAATGCGGATTTGATTAGGCAGTCCCTTCTAGGCTATCCATAGGTGCGAATATTCCAATGCAATGTAACCATTCAAAGCTTAGGTGAAATCCCTTCCTTGTATGATTTCGTAGGTATCTACGATGTCAATAACCTGAATATTTATAACTTTTTGGACTCTTGGATCCACCGTAATCTGCATGGGGATTATGTTCAATTCCCCCACTCTATTTACCTTTTTCTTATCTAGTTGAGTTATCTTCCATCAAGAGGGGGTAGGAGTTATTCCCAGTGCTTTTCATACTTCCAATGGCATGACATTGGCTGAGGCTCCCGAACTAAGCAAAAAGTTGTGTAGATTCTTGCCAAATATTTTGATTATTGTCAAGAAGGGAGGAGTCTCCAATTTTCCCCTGGAACAACCCTACTGACACATCATCTTGAGCTGATTGAGCCTTGTCCTTTTCATTGTTCTTATCCCTAGTTTGTATTTGATTCTTCTCTTTAGCTGGTTACTTGTTTGCTTGCTAATTTAGGGGCTGATCAGGTTTCTTTCCCAAGATTTCCCTAATCATAGGCTCACTATTTAAGGTATCGAATGAAACCTTCTTGGTTAATGCCTCTTGGGATATTTTTGATGGAGCATTTCCATTTAATGATCTAAAGAAAGCATTTCTAATAGAGGGTACCCTTAATAATTCAATTTCATTTAATGACCTAAAGAAGGCATTTCTGACAATGGGTACCCTTAATAATTCAAAGGATGAAAAACTCACTTTGACTTTTTTCAATTCATCTACCACATATTCTCCCATTTTTTCAAGAAGTATTGGGTAGGTAAGTGGGGATACATTGTATTATTGTTCGAATGAGGATCACGTGGAGTATTGAAAATTTTGAAAGGAGTAAAGGTCATAAAAGAACCAACAACCTGCCTATTCCTCAAGTTGTAAGGGGATTCCCTTTGGTGGAACATATGGACCTCATCCTCATGGGGCTCTTCCTCATCTATTGGACCGTTGTCTATTGAATCAAAGAGCTGAGATAGGGAACTCTTGTTACTTACCTCTTTTGCTTCTTCGTCCTTGGGCATGGCCTCCTTCTTAGGAATATTTCTTTCACTTTGCGGGAAAGGATCCTGGTTGAACACCGACAATCAAGAATCAAATGGCTCTAAAGGAACCAATTCTTTGCAACTTGAGCCATCAATGGCATTTTGGACTTTCACTTGAAAAAATTTTGTGGCAGTTTGAAACTTTGGGAAATCCAAATTAGAATGTTAGTTTGTTTTGTGGATTCACCACCATTTGAACAAGGAAACCTCAGCCAAATAAACTCCACTTGTACAATTTTTGGTACCACCCGATTGATCAAGAGGTGTGGGGATGCCTCTGTTGTTTGGCCTACTATTCCAAGTTCAATTTTTCCTTTGTGTAGGCTTCCTTCTGAAGTTCTGCCATGAATTCTAACCTCTTTCATAATTCTATTCAAAAGATGCACCTGAATCATGGTTGTCTTGATCAAGGTTGTCTTGGATGCTCATTTGAGAGGCTTCCAATTGGTTGTTTTGATTCCTCAAATGTGTCATCTCCATAGATAGCTTCTTTACTAGTTCAGTTAGCTCATCAATCAAATCCTTCTCTGCATTATTCTGCTCTGGCACTGAATTTTGAAGGAATAAAAGTTGTGTCACTAGTTGGTTTTGTTGAGTAGTTGGGAACTCAGATCCTTGCAAGTATGAAGGCACTTGGTTCTATTGATCATAAGCATGCTACTGTGAAGGTTGTAAGTAATGAGTTACTACAAGTGCTTGGTTCAATGGCTTCCCTAGATATGGCACAATTGGCAGCTGAGGGACTTGATTCAACATTGGTGTTTGATGAGTCAAGACATGAGTAATCCCTTGGATTTGAGTTGGGTTAGCAGCTAGCCCCAAGGAGGGTAGTAGACCTATAATATGTTGCCCTAAGTCTATGCTTGTAGTGACTACCTCTACGTATGCATCCACCAACTTGGTAGGTGGCAGGTGCATCCTTTCTACCAAAGCAAATGTAAGATTGTCTAGAAGACTGGCAATACACCCAATGGGTGACTTCGAGGTGTTTGAGGATCATGATGGGCAAAAAGTGGGCGATAGATGGTATGTGTAGGGTATGTGTTTTGCAAATTGATGAAAAGAAAAAGGTTTTAAAGAATATTCTCATGCCACCAATATAAATTTCACTTTGAATTTAATAAATAATTATTATTCATTTTCTATTTGAATTATGACTAAAGTCCTAATTGATAGGATGATTGAAAAACATCTATAGCTTTCAAATGGTGTCACATTTTTTGAACTTGAAACATGTGTCACATTCTATGCTTTGCATACTTTAGGATTAAAAAAAAAAAAGTGAGTTTCATGAAGTTTTGACCAAGCTAAGGTGGTCAGACATACAATTTTTTATATTTTTTAAAAGTTGTAATAAAAAATTCATAATTAATTATTTACTTAGAAAAAAAATGCATCACATCTAGACATGAGTCCTCTACTTATATGTAAAATCTTATAAAAATTATTATCATTTTATTGTGGTTAGGGTGGTCAAATAGACACCTACTTATATTTTCCCTAAAATTTTACTACTGCATTGAAATTTAAAATTTTCACCAAATAGATTTTTTTTTTAAATAAACCTAGTAGTTTAGAAACTACATTCAATTTTCTACACATTCTATTCTTACACTTTTTTGAAATAATATAGATAACTTATTCAAATTTTTATGTCAAGTTACCTAACTCTGATTTTCTGAATTTTTCGCCACTTAAGGACCTGTTTTTTCCATGATGATCCTCCACATACCCCAACATCAACCACATAAAGCGGCTAAAAATTCATGAAATCCCTATGAAATATGTCATTGAATGAGCTAATAGGCTCATTGACTTCCCTCTTGACGAACACAAACTACTACTATAATTTTGTGGGGCTAACTAGAAGTTTGAACTTCTATAGAAAGGTGTTCCTCATTTGATCCCAAGATGTAATGGATCTAGTTGGAAAATGGATGTACCAATAGAAGGCCTCATCCCACAATGAGTAAGGGAAGATCCTACAAGCCACGTCTTCATGTTCAATCTACATATCCTTCAATGTTGTTTGGAAATTCTTGATGTGTTCTTCTACTTTCCTTTGTGGATTACGTGGATGGAACTTGCTTTAGAAGGCTTCCATATTCTTGTGCATGTTTTGGTAGTCATTGAAGTAAAAGAGGGAAAGGTTATTACCCAACCAAGCCATTGTGGGAGATGGAGGTCACAATTGATGTGCTACAGTGATGTAAGGTTGAAGTGGGGTAGCAGTTGGAGCAACGCCTTGGCTGTGAAGTGCAAGGGTGAGGACAACACCTTGGATGTGGGAAGTGAAGGATGAAGAGGTAGTTTGGAGTGAAGGAGAGGATGGAAGTGTTGTTGGGAGTGAAGGAGAGGAATAGGAGAGATGGATGGAAGGAGATGGAGGGGATGGAGGTCGAGTGGGTGGGGTTGAAGCTGATGCTTCCTCTTTCTTGGCTCTCTTAGCCTTAGCAGGGGTCTTTAACTATTGAAATTATCCCTTGTTAGATGTGGACCTAAGCACTCTATGGATCCTTTGAGGGGAGAAGGACCCAGTTCAATCCAGTTTAGCTTAACTACACTCCTTTGAGTGCCAATTTTTTTGATGGGTGTTTTTACACTTTCTCAACATAGGAAGCACACAAGTATGCTACCTCTCTTGAAAGGTAATTTATGCAACTAAGTTCTAGAAATCACCCTAAGGTCTCTTGGGTGTCAAGTCATGACTAAGCTTGGAATAGTTCAATTGGTTGATGTGATTCACTGGTAATCACAAAGGGAAATTATGGTTACTAAGCATGGAGGGAATTGGGTTTGCAAAAGGATTTTTGTAAATTCTATAAATGAAGAATAGTTGCTACAAGTTTAGGACATAAATCTAAAACTCCTTACTTCCTCAAATATGGCTTTGTTGTGATGCTAGAACTTTTTCTTAACTTCAGCTATAAAGAAAGGTCAAAAACACAAAAGGGTTAGAAGTTTCCTAGACCTGCAACTAATGATGAATAGTAACCTAGAGGATGCTATAGTGGACAAACTTCCTCAAACCAAGTTCCACTCAACTAAGGGAAACCTACAGTCTCGTGAAACTAGTGCAATCTCCTAAGGTCTGCATATTTCAAACCATTCATTCACCATTAAAACATGAATAATAGTTGAACTTAATTGTAGTAATGGAAATGATGCTTAGACTAACTTTACAAAGCAATTTATAAGTAATAGACAACAAAAATTATGAGCTAGGAAGACATCGAACACTATAGTATATTTCACCATTAAAGCACATCATGAACTAACTACTAAAAGTAACTTAAAACTAGAACAACAAAGCTAAAATCTAATGTTGGGAGAATGAATCATGCACACATGGAGAAGAAAACACAATAAACCATCAACAATGCTTTTCTCATTAATTTTCTATAGCATGCCTTTACACAACAACTCCTCTCCCTCTTGAAAATGACATGATGCCCCTATTTATTGTTTTCTGAAAGCAAAATGAATGGAAAAGATTCATTTACATTAAGTGGCTCAAATTCATTTTACATTAGGGTTTCATACCCCCAAATATATGACAATATAAAATAGACCTTTTTTCTTTTTCTCTATTTTGTTTTGTAGCCTATTTTTTCTTGTAGTGAATTCTAGCCTTTTATGCTCCTTTCAACAAGTATTCTTCAGCAATGATTGGATTTCCAACTTCCTTTTGGAGAGTAGCATATTCTACAAATTTCCCGATCATTGCCTGGAGCTTGTCCCATTCCATGAGGTTAGATTGGAGGATTTGAAAGGTTATCTCCTTAAACATTTTTGTGACCTACTTCTAGTGTTTGGTGCGTTTGGGAGTAGCCTTCATAACCTACTTAGACTGAGTGAAATCCCTTGCCACAAAATCCATGAACTCTGATGACAGTGTATTTATAGCTCCTTGCTCCATCTTCTTATGAAAAAATGGCTTGATTTTCTCAGGATCTAATTCTAGAGTGGGAATCTCATAGTCCATCATCATCTTCAAATAATCTTCACTATCATTTTGATGCTCTACAACCCACTCAAGATAAAGCTCTAGTTCTTGCAAGACCATTTCTAGGATCCCCCTCTCGACAATCTAGGCCCATCTACCATCTTTCCACAAACTAATTCATCATCATATGGAAATTCTACCTCCTTTTCCCATATTCCCCAAGAAAGCTTAAGGATGCTCTCAATCTTAGGATAGGTGATCCTATACAGCTCAAAGAAGTTATTGTAGGTCTTTATTGTGTCCTCCAACTACTTCTGAAAACTTTGAAACTTATTGAAAATTCTAGCAATGTAGCATATTCCCATGTCACCATTGTATATGACACAATCAAACCAATCCACAATGGACTTGGTCCAATTTTTCATCTTCTCCATTTTACTCAATTCTTCTTTCGATAGGATGGTTGGTGCAGATGATTCCACTGGAGCTTCTTCTTCCATGGTTGTCCACTATTGAATATAAGTGATCATGTCTTCCACTCGCACCTTTAACTCTTCCTTAGTGTATTTTTCCTTGTTCATTTGTTATATTATGGTGGAGACAAACCCTTGAAACTCGTATATCTTCTACTCATGGGTCGTTGAGCCTAGGTTGATCATAGATATTTGATATTCTCACCCCTATATGTCCATTAGCTACTGGGGTGGTAACTTGTAGTGTATGAGATCCAGAAGCCTCCACTATGACATGTGACCTAATTTTGGGCTTCTTCTCCTTTCTAGTCCTTGCCTGTGCTCTGACTAGTATTGCCTCTAGCCTAGCTTTTGGGTTAGCAACCATGGGATCCTTCTTCTTTAATTGTTTCTCTAGCTAGTTAGGAACCTCTGTTTGAGCCTTGGGTGATTCATGATCACCTTCCTCTTCTTGTTCCTGTTGAGGATGATCTCCTTCATCACTAGGAGCTTCAACATCATTCTTTTCTTCCTCACTTGGCTCAAAATAATCATCCTGATCAGAATCTTTAGGCTCATCAACTACATCCTTTGCAATCTCCTTGTAATTTTTTACATGGAGTCTATCAATTTCTTCTGAGATTTGCATTGTGGCCTCCATTTTTTAGGGTCTGGTAGGTGGCAGGGGAAGAGGTATGGAAGTAGAAATTTGGGCCACTAGAGCTTGAACCTTGGGGTCAAGGATTACCTTGGAGAGTTCAATAGGTACGTTCTGCATATATGCCATGAAATTTTGTGGAAAGACAAGTGGTGATAGAGATGTTGAGGGCATAGATGGTGGAAAAGTAGAGATTGTAGACAATGGAGGTGGGAGTGAGGAAGAGAATAGTGGGGAAGTAGTAGAAGAGAAGGAATCTAATACTACAACTAGAGCAGTTGGAAAGGAAGAGGTGAGGTGGATTAAGATGTCCACAGTGGGTGGAGATGAGATGAGAAAATTATGAGGAGTGGAAGGTGGAGGAGTGGCGACAGTAATAGCAGTGGGAGTGGTAGTGGAAGTGGCAGGTGGTGAGCACAACCACTCAGTTTCTTCTTCCTCTTCATACTGGGGATCTTTCTCTATGGTAGGTGATGAGCCCAAAATGTGCTCATAGTTTGGATATCATGATGAACTTTTAATACCTTTACTTTCGTTATTCATGGTTGTTTAAACTCTTTTGAGCCTTTGACCCAGGATATCCTGTGTAGTACACTTTCCATAATCCTATGCCATTACTATAAATGGCCTGTCTTATCATATTTATTGACTCCTAAATGACTGATATATCCACATATGGTTTTGAATGATGAAATAGATTTAAATATGTGATTAATGAATGAATATTGTCTTATGTGCCATGCCTTTTCTTTACTTGTCCCCATTACCTTGTGTTTTGTGAGTTGTTGAGAAAGTTGATGCAGTCAAACAGCGATCTACGTATGCGATAAAGTCTATTTCCTGTACGACTTCGAGGAAGCTTTGTCGAAGACTGTTTGGCCTAAACCATTGGAAATATTTTTAATGACAGTCAATCTGGAGAGAGTGGAGCACTAGATTCTCTCTGGATCGGGTTGAATAGATAAATTCATTTATGAAGTATGTTCCTTGATTTTGGGATACATTTTACTTCCACGTCTTTCTTTATTGAGTTAGTTAGTTGTTCTCGACTTTTAAACTGATGCTCCTCACACAGTGAGCAAGAGGATGGTTAGAAGTAAGATAGAAGCATAGTGATAGGGAAATAGAAGATATCATGTAAGAGTTAGTATGATAATAAAAAAAGCAGAATATGTATGATAAGAGATAGAGTTTGTTGTTAGTTTTCATATCAACAAAGCAATGTACACCATTCTGAGTTTATGAATAAAATCTGATGAAGTTCTGAGTTCAGCACTTGCGTAATCAGTAGATGCTTGCTAAGGGGGGCCACTTAGTAAGTATCTATAGCTAGTTAGTTAGCTGTTCTTTTTCTGTTGATCATCAGTTAGATTTCATCTTTGAAGTTTTCGTACAAACTCAGTCTTATATTGTTCCTGCAGCATCAGGAATCCATCCCTGTGCCTGTTCCTGCAGCATAAGGCCAGTTCAAAGTTTTTGTCTCAGTCGTAGTTGTTATGCTTACTGCTTTGGTTAAATCATGGTTGAGTTAAGATAGCTTTGCATTACCTTCCTGTAGCGTAGATAGAATTCTTTCCAAGTATTTATTTTTGTTAAGTTGTGACTGAAATTAGTTCTTAGTGCATATATTGTGCTACTCCATTCAAAGTATGCGTTCCCTAGTTTGACAAGTAAATGAACATCCATAAAGAGATATTAGTCACCTGCTGGAATGTCCAATTCCCAAGATAGGTTTTACTGTGATTTTCATATCCTTTTGTGGGCGCGACCATTTTTGGCGCTGTTGTCAGGGATGGTGTCAAGCTAAGAACTTGTCAGAAGTCATTTTTAGCATTAGTTTAGTCTGTTAATCAAAAAAATTCAAAATACTTTAAATCACCATTCATTCTATTGCATGCATAGAAGAAGAGACGCACTGGGAAGGTTTCTCCCTAAAAACCTATTTGTTGAACTGCCATTTGACCCAGTCGACGAAGAACCTGAGGAAAATCCATTCGCTCTGATATTCCAGCAAGCAAATATGGCAAATAATCCACCTAATCCACCTCCTACTTTTGAGTTTCTCATTGTTTCTCAGCGAGATACTGATAACCTTAAAAATATTCCTTCTTCATTACTTCCCAAATTATATGGCCTAGTTACGAAGGATCCTAAAACTTTCCTGTTTGAGTTTGATATCCTCTGTCGCAGCTATGATTACACTTTAGATGCACACAAGTTGAAATTGTTTCCTTCCACCTTGAAGGAAGGGGCTCTTAGATGGTTCATGAGTTTAGGAAGAGGTGTTGTTGATGGCTGGGCAGCCATGCAAACAAAATTTCTTGACAAATACAAGGAATATTGTAAGAGTGGAAGTAAGGGAGATGATATATTCAGAATTCAACAAAAGGAGGATGAAAGCCTGGAAGACTACATCTCAAGATTCTTGTTTTCTCTGAAAAAGAACTCAAACCATACTCTCAATGAAGACTCTCAGAAATTACTTTTAAGGAATCAATGATGCTACATAGATGCTTTGGACCTAATGGGAGGAGGTGATATAACCCAACTGTCTTGGGATGATATTAAGAAAATATGTCTTAATTACTCCCGAGCAAATGTGAAGAAAGGTAGAGGTCATCAAGCTTCAGTGGGCAAGTCTTCTTCCAGTGGAGTTTCCCGAATGGAGATTACAAATTTGTTGTTTGATTTCAAGCAGGAAATCATAAACAACATGGCTAAATAGTTGGACACTATGCAAGCTCGGAAGAAACACGAGGAAGTTGAAGCAATGTTGGTTGGAAGTTCTTGCTTACATTGTGACGAGAAAAATGCGACTTCTGGATACCAAGATGGTGGACAATATGGAGGCTAAACAGTTTCCTACTAATTTTAAGATGATTGAAGGTGATGATGATCAAGTCTTCTTTGTTACACAAAGGAGGCCATGGGCCCCAAGACAAGGTATGCCTCAGGACCCTGCAGGGTGGTTCCATACTTTATAATAATAGAATGGAAAAATCAGTACCCTCCAAACTATGGGCCATACTCACAACCTCAGTGGAATAACCCTTGGCCAAATACCCAGCAAAACCGTTGGCAAGCCTCACAAGGAAACTAGCAACCACCTCAGCAAAATCAGTGGCAGCCTCCACAAGGGAATTGGTAGCAGCCTAACCAATGAAGAGGAGGCCAACAATGATCAAATCAGACCACAGGTTTCCTGCAGCAACCCCAATAGCAATCCATTATGCCACCCCTGTAGCTAATCAAGGTCTGAATCCAAAATCAACCCAACTACTGGCTCGAGCAGCACCTAATCCAAATAACCAGCAACAGCAGTAGTAGCAAGTCTATTTTGCTGATCCTAATCATCAGCCTGCCTATGCTCTTAACCTGAATAATATTAATTTACGTTCAGGAACCGTGCTGCCCACACTATCTCCTCCCATAATCTCATAATTAACATCTGAGGAAATTGACCAAGAAGAAGAAGATATCAATGACCAAGCCCAACCAAATCAGCCAGTTTAGATCCCATCATTACCTAAGTCATCTGATAAAGTGCTCCCTCCTTTTCCACAAAGATTGAAAGGTGAAAATGTGAAGAAACAAGAGGTACTCACCTTTGATATCCTTGACCAGCTAAAGCACATATGTGTGAAAATTCTTTTGTTCCAAGCAATCAAAGAAGTACCTATCTATGGCAAGGCCATCAAGGAGGCATGTTTGAAGAAACCAGGGAGGAAAAAGAAAGACCCTCAAACTATCCATGTAATAGGCCAACTCTTTGACTTAATGCTAGGGAAACTTAACATCCCAAAATATTTAGATCCAGGAAGTCATGTTGTGGAGATAAATGTTAATAGGTTGCAAATTAAGAATGCTTTAGTAGATCTTGTTACGACTACTCAATGTCATGACAAAGGACACAGAGTCCATGGCTTTATGTACAAATAACTTCACAGCCTACAATGTACAACAACATTAAACTCCTATCAGGCACGATGAAGATAGTTGAAGACTTGGTAGTCACCTTGGATTCCTGGGAATACCCTGCTAATTTCATGGTCTTATCTCCAAAGGCATCATTGGGGGGATACCCTGTCATATTAGGAAGGCCTTGGTTGGCTACTACTGATGCTTGCATTGGTTGTAGGTCGGGTGACATGACAGTATCCGATGGATATAGTACAAAGAAACTTACCCTCTATTCTCCGATTGCTGCCCCAACGGTGGAGATGTTGCTGTAGAATTTGGGAGAAGAAGTGGCGATTATGTAGCCAAATTTAATGATTACGAGCCTTTCGATGCAAAGAAGAGAGATATCTTGTCCATATCTTGTTGAATCTTATAAATTACTGAATACTTTTAGTTGTAGAAAAATCCATATTTCATGGACTAATGTTGCTCATCCCACATCAACAAATTTATCCTACAGCAAGCGTTGTTTACACATACTACCCCATGAGGTAGACATGTCATTTCTGTCTGAAGTATCTATGATAGACTTAACCTCCCAAATTGAGGTAGCTATAGGAAAAACCTTGTGCATTAATAAAAACCTCACACATGAGCAACATGAATCTATGATCAAAATGCTTACGATCATAGTCAGCTTTGCATGGGACTATATAGAATACCGAGGGTCTGGGCCAAAGCCTACATACACGGCTGCATATATGTGATGATTTCAAACACATGACCTCTGAAAAATCAATCCCAATTTTGAGAGATGTATAAAGAAGAATTGTAGAAAATGTTGACAGCTGGCTTTATCTACTCAATCTCTGATAGCCAATGGGTTTCCCCATTGGTCATTATTCCTAAGAAAGGAGGAAAATGGAGAGTATGTGTAGATTACAGAGAACTTAACTTGGCAACAAAGAAAGATTACTTTCCTCTTCCATTTATTGATCAAGTTCTGGATAATTTAGCTGGAAAGAAGTACTTCTCATTCTTGGATGGCTTTAGTGGATACAATTAGATCAAGATTGCTCTTGAGGATTAGGAAAAGACTGCTGCATTCCCTTGAGAACACCCTATTCAATTTTGCCTTTTGGTCTCTGTAATACTCCTGCAACCATCCAAAGGGCAGCTATAAGCATCTTCTCAGACATCTCATATGATTGCATAGAAATATACATGGATGACTTTACTGTTTATGGTGCAACATTTGAGGAAGCTCAAGCCAACTTGGAAAAATTACTACGAGATGTGGGGATCACAACTGCTCGCTAAATAGTGAAAAGTGCTTCATGATGATACGGGAGGATAGTGCTGGGTACTGTTTCTGCTGAGATTCAAGTTGATCACACTGCTAAAGTGAGATCATCTCCTAGGTTACCCTCTCCTACTAGCGGAGGAGTGCGAACTTTCTAGGCTATGCTGGATACTGGAGAGAAGATTCATCAAGGACTTTGGCCAAATAGCGAGGCCCCTATATGATCTCTGAAAAGATCGAGGAGTTTTCACAAGGCGGAGGGAGATAGCTAGAAAAGTATTTCTAACGACTTGAAAGGCTCGCCCTCCTGCAGGCACCTATTAAGAAAGGACCTGATTGGTCACTCCATTTCATATTCATGCGGTGTCAGTTATCAGGTGGAGCAGCGTTAGGCGAAGGATGGATTAGCGAACATGCATCTGCCGTAAGCAAAAATCACCCAGGGAGCTGAAATCAACTACTGTGACCTATGAGCATAAATGTTGGCAATGTCCGGCCCTCAATAAATTTAGAGAAAGCATTATATGCTTCCGGTTGCTCCAGTGTTTGTCCTGGCAGTCGGCACGGCAATCGATTATCCTCGCGAACAAAAGCTCAATATCTGGGAGACTAGCAAGATGGTTATTGCTGATGCAGGAATTTGATATTACAATTGTAGACAAGCCAGGAAAAGCCAACATAGTTGCTGATTTCCTTTCTAGAATTCAAAGGCAAGATGACTCTGCACTTATTGAAGACTCTTTTCCTGATGAGCACCTATTTACCATCAAGGTTATTCATCCATGGTATGTTGATATAGCAAATTATCTAGCAACAGGAAGAACTCCTCCTTAATTCTCCCCTAAGGAAAAGAGATTATCGGTAGAGAAAAGTTTTAAATTTTCTTGGATTGCAGACTGCATGTTTTATACAGGGCCAAATCATGTTATGAGATGTGTACTAGAGGAGGACACTCATGATATACTGCATGCCAGCCATGATGAGCCGTGTGGTGGACCATTTGCTGCCAAAAAGATAGCAATGAAAATCTTAAATACTAGTTACTATTGGCCAACTTTGCATAGAGATGTAGCTAAGTATACAAGGAGATGTGACAGATGCCAAAGGATGGGAAGACCAACTTGCTCTAATGAAATGCCACTATTTCCACAAATTGTAGTCACACCATTCGACAAATGGGGACTAGATTTTGTGGGACCAATTGATCCACCTTCCAATGGTAAGTCCTACATTCTTGTGTACACATATTATGTCACAAAATGGGTAGAAGCTAAACCTATGAAACATGCTAGGGATAATAAAGTGGCTGAATTCCTCTATGATGAAATATTTACTAGGTTTGGTGTTCCTAGGGAGATAGTGACAGATGAGGGAGCACAATTTACTTCTACACTTATCATAGCTTTAGTCAATGAATACAATGTACGGCATAGAAAATAAACTCCTTATCACCCCCAGGCCAATGGCCAGGTCGAGGTTACCAATAGAGACATAGAGGCCATTTTGACTAAAACTATAGATTTGCATAAGAAGGACTGGGCCGCAAGGTTACCTAAAGCTATATGGATCTACCGTACTACCTGGAAGACTGCTATAGGATTTACACCTTTTAAAATGGTGTATGGTAAAACAACTATGATGCCCATAGAATTTGAACATAGGACTCTCCGGATAGCACTGGAGTTGGATATGGATTTAATAGATGCACAAAAGGATAGAATCATGTAGCTCAATGCTCTGGATGAACTCCAAAAGCATGCTCTGCAACACACTGAGATGATACAGAATCAGCGAGCTAAGACGTGAACACAGAGGTGGTGGACAAGGTGGATTTCAGATAGTTGGGGCCAGTATAGGTAAGGAATGTGTTTGCAATAGTCACAGTTCAACATTACAATTGATCTGTTAGTTTCAAGCCTGTTAGTTAGCTAGACTGCAACCTCTGGATGTACCATAAACCGGTCTCAAAAGAAGAATTCATGCAGCAGTTCATTCGGGATCCTGCCGCTACTCTTCTTGCAGCAGAAGGCTTTAGCCTTTCTCCTGTAGCTTCGCCGTAATTTTGAAAAGCATGCTCATAATAAAGGTTTTCTTATTAAGGAAACCCCTTTTTCTTCATTTCCACTTGTCGCCACATCTCACTTCTTTATCTTCCATCCATCCATCCCATCCAACCATTCCATCCATTCATCTCATCCGCCCACATCACCCATCCACCTCATTCATCTGTATCGCCTTAATTATGATATCATTTCCAACTGTCACTTCATGAAGAAGCCGTCATCTTTCTTCACACGTACATGCATTTATCGAAGGTACGCCATATCTTTTGTTATCACATATTTGATTTATTTTATTTCATTTCTTTTGTATGTTTGTACCCAGTCATTATTACTGCCCAATCTTAAGCCTATGCTGAGTACATGTGAGGACACATGTCATACTCTAAGTAGGAGGTGGGATAATCCACTTTTAAAATCTATCCTTTCGCCGCTGCCACAACTGCTCAAATAACATTTCTTTATTATTTTTCTAGTACTTTCCAAATATGATCACATATCTTTTTCATTGCATGTTTTTCATTGTAAATCACAAGTGTGCCTTCCAATTCATTTTTGGAAAAGAGAGAAATAATAATGAACGACAAAGAAAAAATATAAGAACATGGGTTGATTTAACAGTGCATCATGAGCACTGTAAAGCTCCTTGAATTCACTATTACAAAATCTTAAACTTGATCCGAACATTAAATACTCTGTGGATGATTCATTGTTTCTTGAGTTTGGTAACACCATTAAGAGGAGGCTGCGTAAATTTTGAGAACCCTTCACAGAAGGGAGGCTATTTTCAGCAAGGTCTAACAGTTTGTATGTGAAGAAAAAATTGCTTTAAAATATGAAAATTCTTCCTAGCGTTGGAAAAATTTCTTGGATACTACTTCTGCAAGAGCGGCGTTTCATGCAGCTGACTGGACCTTTAAGTAGCGAGGGGATACAAATGAAGTCTCCATTGCCTCATATGACCGAATACACATAATCGTATTTAACTGTGAAGAATCGTTTCTACTGCGTTCTTGTTTCATTATTAAGTCATATGGGCATAGGTTGGTGTAAATGTACCAAAATTTCTTCGAATTTCTAGAACCAGTGCCCTGGAACCCATGAGGGAAAGATAATTCTATTGCTCACCATGGCCTTATCAGGTGTTGATTGAGCGACTCCTTGAGATGTCTCCTCTTCCTGTGTTTGTTGCAGAGCTTATAAGTTCCCACAGCCCATAGGTACTTACCTGTGACCCCAGAAAAGAGAAGAAATTCGTCTACCAATAGAAGAGCAGGGGCAGGGTTCGCCTGCTCACTGGCTGGCGCCTCTGCGGCTCCCACCTAGAATCCTGCTGCGGGTGGTACAAACTAGGTGCGCCCTGGGAGAGAAGGGAAAAGCGAATGGGAGATTCGTCAAGGTAGAACAAGCTGATCCAGCCTCGACAGGCTGCCCTCCTGCAACCTCTTCCCCTCTGCATCTCTCAGCCTTTTTGCTGTCACGGTCCTGTCGTCCTCTGGCAGGGCAGAACCCTCTAGACAGTCTAGAAAAAGGAAGGCTACAAGAACACCTCCTGCAGTCGCACCAGTGCCAAGAAGAGTTTCCACAAGGAAACGATGTAAGACCTCCCCTGTTTCACCTCAACCAGAGGTTATTGTAATTTCAAAAGAGTTCATAGAGTCTGAATTTGATGCTTCTCAGAATGTGTCTAAGAATGTTGCACATAGTTCATTTGTTCCTAAAGAGGAACAAACTGAGACAAAGGAAATTGAGCACAATGAAAAAGAGGTACCAAGTCTTGATGACTTGGCTTACCCATTACCCTGCAATTCGGAGGAAACACAGTCTTCTCGGTGTGGCGTAAAATTCATCCTGCGGCCAAAGCGAGCAGATAAAAAAAAATTGGATGTGGCGGTGAAGTTACATTTCCCCACCTGCGAACACTATTTCTGTGTGGTCTATAAGAGAGCATTTTTATTGAGTTCGGAATATGTCAAGCTGGTGAGACAGTTTACATTGCAAACCACGACTTTCATTTTCTCGCTTGTGACAATAAAGTCTATGGGAGGAAAGGAAGAAGCTGAAAAAGAGTGAAAGTGAAAACGAAATTCTTGATTTACAAGAAAAATGGATGAAATCTTAAAGTAGCTGGCGATTATGGAATGTAGACCACCACGAGTTTGCCCTCCTGCCTTAAGGAACAATTCTGCTGGTTCCAACTAGCCAGAAATTTCAGAAATCAGATCCTATACCACCTTTCTAAAAATTCTACAGTACAGGCCCTAATTTGGTTAAGAAATTCTCTATGTGAATTTTATTTACACGACTTTTTAATTCCATTTGAAATAGAATGGAACCCTCTTCTGTATATTGGTGACATCCATTTGAGATCATTTATGTCATGGGCAGAAAATGAAGCAAATTATGGCAGACAATGGGAAACATATGAGGAAACCGAAAGGAATGAGCCTGTCCCTCTGTGCCCTCAAAGTTCAGACCCCCATGCAATGTTGAAAACCTGATTTACTCTGACATATGGCATTCATAATAATACAGCCAAGGTGAAAATATTTGATCTCAGGAAACAGGTATATGATGAATTTCAGGAATAGCCATATTCATTTTGGAGACTGTCATACACCAGAAGTGAGAAAAGGTGGGAAAGATTAACTGTTGGGCTAAGAAAGTCTGAGCCTCACAGTCCCTTAAATTTCACAGCAGCTCTTAAACAATCAAGAAGATATATATAGTTGGGACTTCAAAAGAGATTTGAACTATGGTTACCATTGACATTCAGACCTCCTGTGTTAATGTGGCCCCTTTATCCTTACCACGCTACAAATCTTAATGACAATTCAGAAGCTCTTAGGTATGAAAGGTGGCAGACTTATACAGGATTTTATTACAAGTTTGGAACTCCATTTCAAAGTCATGCTGCAACCACGGATTTCAGGGAGACCACCTGGAAAGTTAATGCTAGAGGACCAGCATTGGGCTAAGTAGGGGGTAAATGATGAGCCCAAAATGTTCTCATAGTTTGGATATCATGATAAACTTTTAATACCTTTACTTTCATTATTCATGGTTATTTAAACTCTTTTGAAACCTTTTATTGGGATATCCTGTAGCAATACACTTTCATGATCCTGCAGCCTATCGTGTTGTCTTATCTATATTTATTACCCCGTTGACTCCCTAAATGACTGGTATATCGCATATGGTTTTTGAATGATGAAATAGATTTAAATATGTGATTAATGAAAGAATATTGTGTATGTGCCATGTGCCTTTTCTTTCACATTTGTTACCTTGTGTTTCACAAGTTGTTGAAGAAAGTTGATCGAGTCAAGCGCAGCCGATCTCGGCCTTGCAATAAAGTCTATTTCTTGCACGACTTCGAGAAAGCTTTGGCGAAGACTCTTTGACCGAAACAGTTGGAAAGATTTTTAATGACAGTCAATCTAGAGAGGGTGGAGCGCTAGATTCTCTCTGGATCAGGTTGAATGGATAAATTCATTTATAAAGTCTGTTCCTCGATTTTGGGATACATTTTACTTCCATGTCTTTCTTTGTTAGGGTTAGTTAGTTGTTCTCCTGACTTTTAAATAAGTGCTCCTCCTGCGCGAGTGAGCAAGAGGATGGTTAGAAGTA
Organism: Sequoia sempervirens; assembly: GCA_007258455.2. NCBI lineage: Eukaryota > Viridiplantae > Streptophyta > Pinopsida > Cupressales > Cupressaceae > Sequoia > Sequoia sempervirens. The sequence continues at coordinate 13,197 of VDFB02320318.1, read as the reverse complement.
AGATATAAGCATAGTGATAGGGAAATAGAAGATATCATGTAAGAGTCAGTATGATAATAAAAAAAGCAGAATCTATATGATAAGAGATAGAGTTTGTTAGTTTTCATATCAATAAAGCAATGTACACCATTCTGAGTTTATGAATAAAGTCTAATGAAGTTTTGAGTTCAGCACTTGCGTAATCAGTAGATGCTTTCTAAGGGGGCCCACTTAGTAAGTATCTGTAGCTAGTTAGTTAGCTGTTCTTTTTCTGTTGATCATCAGTTAGATTTCATCTTTGAAGTTTTCATACAAACTCAGTCTTATATTGTTCTTGCAGCATCAGGAATCCATCCCTATGCCTGTTCCTATAGCATAAGGCCAGTTCAAAGTTTGTGTCTCAGTCGTAGCTGTTATGCTTACTGCTTTGGTTAAATCATTGTTGAGTTAAGATAGCTTTGCATTACCTTCCTGTAGCATAGATAGAATTATTTCCAAGTATTTATTTCTGTTAAGTTGTGACTGAAATTAGTTCCTAGTGCATATATTGTGCTGCTCCATTCAAAGTATACGTTCCCTAGTTTGACAAGTAAATGAACGTCCATAAAGAGATATTAGTCACCTGCTGGAATGTCCAATTCCTATGATAGGTTTTACTGTGATTTTCATATCCTTTTGTGGGCGCGACTAGTAGGCATCTCAAGCACAAACATCCCCATCCTCTTTGTCCTTTTAGATGATTGTCCCTCAATAGTATTCCTTGAGTACACCTTCTATTTGGGCTTACACTCAAGTGTATTCTTCCTTTTATTTGATCTTGTGACTGGCGAGGAATTGTGACCCTCGCTTGATTGACCAATGGCTGTACTACTATCAATTTTTCTTTTAAGCTCTTCTTTAAGCTCACCATAAGTCAACTCCACACCTTTCTCTTTGAGTTGAGTAATTTGTACATCTACCCACTGCCTTCCTTTGTTTTCAATGGGTTGTGTTAGTATGTCAAGCTTAGTGACCTCCTCTTCATCCCAATCTATAACCGTTAGGGGCATATTGGCCAGAGCATGGTATCTATCATCTACAATGTCATCGTCCTCAATAATTTTATTTGGCATTGGGAACACGGTGATAGACTTCACAAACTAGACAATCATTCTCATATAGTACCACATTCTCACCTCTTTATCATCACTGCAATTGGCCTGGAAATCCTCACTGTGAGGTCAGTGGGCATATTGCTTCCCAACCCATTTCTTCAATTTACCGTGGGAATCCATTCTTCCTTGGTCTGTGTGGAGGTCCAAATTATACTCCACCAACTCCTTTTCTAAATATTCAGAACATTGGTTAGTGGGGAAGGAGTACATTCCTGGCCCAAAGGTTAGGGGATACAAAATCCCAGCTCGGTGCTTATCACTTAGCAATGTGTGGGAAATCTACAACTATCGAGAAACCTCTAGTAAAATAATGTTGTTGTTTGGGTAACATGGTAACTGGTAGGGTTTTCCTTAGAACCTTCTACTCTGATGTAGGTAAACTTTGGGAACTAAATGAACAAATACCCAAATCCTTTTATGAATGCATTCACACTAAGTGATACCCTTCTCTCAAAATCTCCTCCCAAGAGTCTAATTATATGCCAAATGAAGGCATCATTCACTCTTTTGTATTCTCTTCTAAAGTTTCTATACTACAATATGGGATAGCAGTCATAGAATTTGAGCTCTCCTTTGTTTGTTCCTAGTGTTCTTGGATAGAAGAGTCCTTTGTATATGAATTTCTCCACAAGGAGGTGTACCAAATATGATGTCACATAAAATTGGGAAGACTTCTTTAATGCTAGGAGTTAGTTGTGCAAATTGTCACAAATCATCTTTTCCTAGTGGAATTTGGCCTCACCTCAGATGACTTCTTCGACGAAGTAGAACATCCATTCTTCAAAGAATGTTGCAGTTGGTAGACCCATCACTCTTCTTATTAGAGTAACTATATCACATCACTCTTCAAAGAAATCACTTCGGAATAGCTTTTGAGGCACCTTGTTGGTGTTGCCCCTCTTGGTCTTTAACTAATGTTGGTTGATTGTCCTTTTACATGTGAGAGGGTTATGTTTCCACATATTTTCAACAAATCCATTCTCTTTTTCTTCCATCTCAACAAATTTTGGGATCCCAAATGTCTTGCCAATAGACTTGCTACAAAGGTCTACCAATGCTTTCCCATCCTTGTCATTGATTTTCTTGTTGGAGTGATAGCACTCCCAACAAGCCATGACTATTTTTGGAGCAATTAGGGTAGGAGGGAAGTCAGCTACCTTTGCAAGACCACTTCATTTGATCCTTCATGCATCTTCTATGGTCGAATTGGCCATCACCCTTTGCCTGAACTCACCTATATTTATGTGTATAAGGTCTAAGTCTAAGATCATATCCCAAGTGGAGGCGAGCTTGGAGGTGCATTCCACCCCATGGAACTAGTATTTCATTTGTTATTTTTCCTCCTTTCCCCTTGGCATGTGAGTGGGCTTCTTTCCCTTATCAACCTTCTCAATGGGCTTCCCTATGATCCCTCAACAAGTTCCATAAATCATACACACATGGAATGTAGTAAGTTTTTTTGCATATAAAGAGGAAAACATTAGCTAGATCCTAAAAATCCAAGGTTAGATCCATTAATACATTTATAAAAGATCATAAAATTCATCATTGTACACTTTTTGAGATCATTTGAAACATTTGGGTAAATGCAGCTTTAAAGGTGTGGGTTTGGAGGATGGAGGCGTCGTGGGGTGGAAGGGCATTATATTTCAGCCATCAAGTAGTGGCGTTCATGAGATAATGACCCACATGCAGAGTTTCACACTACATAACCCACGGAGGCCTTGGATGTTGGGAATTACGCCCTGCAGTTCTAAGGATCTTGGAAGTACAAAAGTCAACTACCGAGCCACTATTAAATGTTTGTCATTAAGGAACAACCATGAGGGGATAGCATTGCATAGGTAGACCCACAAATACCACGTAGATCAATGTTTGCTCTAGCAGACTTGGGTCTTTGACAAAAGGAAATACCTCCTGCAAAGTCCGCAATGCAGGAGGATGTGGGTGTTCAGCCGTAAGATAGCGGTAATGAATAGACAACCTTCTGACGAAAACCACCTGCATAGGCTTGCCTACAAGGGAATCTAGACTTGATGCTTTTCTCGAAGGATTTTGAAGTCAAAAGACAATAGATGTTGCGAGGCCCACACTACAGGATAGTGTGGCGACCTCGTCATTAATCAACAGTGGCAGAATGATGGCAAGTCGCAAGTGAAGTTTTGCAAAGCATTTGGACTTAGTTGATTTTTTAAGTGTTGGACTCAATGTATTTATGGTGACCATGTTGGTGGAGCCCACAATGCAGGTGGATGGTTAATTTTAGCCACTAGAAGAATGTCACTTGTATGGTGACCTTCATATAGGGAAATTATGCATGCGTGGGTCCCCAGGAGACCAATGTCTATATGGGTTTCTCAAGGTCATTCAAGCTATATTTTATGTGAATACAAGGTTAAGATAATGGGTGGGTGTTTTATTTTCACCATTGAGAAACAACCCTACTGAGATGGAATCCTGCATGTAACAACACGCAAAACTTCAAAGAACAAAACATCAACATGGGGAAAGAGGGGAACGCGGACCTCAATTTCAAATATTTCTCAAATTTAATCTTAAAGGGTAAACTGGCATTCAAAAACTTCAAATTTTTATAATTAGTTATGCCTTTCACCTTTCTATATGTTGGGAGAATCTTCTCTAGCTTATTTGGATCATGAGTTGATCCCTTGATCGTGCCCACTAGTGCACTAAGCCTTGACACCCATAATTTCATTAATGGGACTACCTTTGATCTATCCTTCTCAAACATACCAATTATTTTTATCATCAAAGAATAGTTATTGTGTACACTATTAACCCTTTTTATTGTATTTTCCATCAAATGCTCTAACACATTGGTCATTATAACTATATTATTTTCATACTTATCTATAACCTCATAGAGATCCAATATCTCTGCATATGCCTTCAATTGTTTAGGGTGGAAGCACAATACTATGTCTCACTTTATGCCCAATATGGACATGTATATCAATATTTTTAACTAAATCTTCATCTTCTAAGACCTAGAGTAGTTAAAATGTTAAGAATTTGAAGATGATGCAAACTAGTGATTTGTGGCAATTTGGTAGATTCTAAATATATTTTTTTAATTTTTCAAAAAAAATCATGAATCTTTCAACATATCCTTTAATAACTAGTTTTAAACAAAAAATAATGTAGTCACCCAAAATAATACTTAATCAAATAAATACTTGCTATTTATTTGATTTAACCCACTTCCCTTATCCTAACAATTAATTAAATAAATAATCATTATTTATTAATTAATTTTCCCATTATCCTCACATGCCACCACCTTTAAGTAAATAAATATACATTTATTTAATTAAAGACTAACATTTTTCCCACTTTCCTATAAATCCCCTAACTTTGCTCAAGTTCATTAATTCTTGATTAATTAACTTTATCCCCTTCCTAACCTCCATTACCATTTTCCTATTATTTAATTCCATCCTAACCCATTCTCCAACATTTAACTCCATCCAAGTTAAATAAACCCTTGGTTTATTTACTCAACCTACCCCATTAAATTAATTAATATTTGATTAATTAATTAACCCTTATTACTAATCTCCATTATCATTATCCTATAATTTTAAATTTCTACACATCCCCCCAAACTTGTCACCGGTGACAGAACATGAATATCATCCCGGCTCTTCCTCACACGCTTATGCAGTCTCACCTACCCCCATATATCTCTTTTCGAGCGCCCTATCTCTTTTACATTAATTTGTTATTCTTCCCGTGTGCTCACACACGGCATGAGCACACCCCCCATTTAATCCCTTTCCATCTTGTGACACTTTTCACAAGGCTAATCAATCTTGAGTCCTTGATCCAAACCTCATCCTTATTTCAATCTCAACCCTTCATTAACCATTCAATCTTGTCCCTTGATTTAGCCCCTCTCATTACTATAAATGAGAGGCTTTCCATCTCATTTCCAACACATCTCACATGCTGATTTGTTATGCTACAAAAATATCCATAGATCTCATTGTCATTCGGAGTAAGAGCAACCACATCCAAATCAATCCAACTCTTACATGCTACTCTTACTCTTTAAGGTTTTCATGTGCATTTGATTAGATTTAACTTTATGTTTTATGTCTATTTCTTATATATTATTTGCATGCATTCATTTTGGTGAACCTACTTTATAACACTTGTCCTTTTGAGTTTTTGTTTAGTTTTATTGTGTAGATTAAGGCTTTTACAAAGGAGCTCTAAAACTCAACTTGTTATAGGAACCCTCATGATTTATTTTTGTTGTGTTTTGTTATTATGTTTGATAAGAAAAAATTTGTTTAGATGGATTCGGTGTATGAGCTCTACTATGGTTTTCTTGTGTCTACGGTGTCTGGAATCATATTGTGCTTACTATGTAGGAAATTCCTCTTTTCTTGTGTCTATGACCACATTTACTGTAGTTTTTTGTTTTAATATGCCTTCAACCAGCTCTAACCTAGCAGTTCATGCTAGTGTTAGCAGTTCAACGGCTTTTCTCAATGGCTCCTCCTCTAAAAAAATCACCCCAAAAATTTGTTCTGAAAGTATTTTATGAGGCAAGTTTTCTGACTCCCTAGCTGATGTGGTTTTTCCTTTACCAAAATTTGATTCTGCTTGTCAATGGCTTGAGAAACATACCCTTGTTGGATATTTTGTTGGGAGGACTCCCCTTGAAAGTGTGCTTAAGAAATGGGTCAACAAGGCTTGGGTCCTTCATGGGGTCCACCTTGATATGGTCCAAAATTTAACCAAAGGTTTTTTCATGTTTCTCTTTACCGAAGTCAATCATGTCCAGGCTATCCTAGCCCATGGTCCCTGGTATGTCAGGTCTTCTTTGTTGTTTTTCCAGGCATGGACCTAGGACTTCACTGTCTTGGATGACACCAAGTTGCAGGTCCCAGTCCAAATTGAGTTTCCTAGTTTACCTTTGTCGTGTGTTCCTTTTTTGAATCATATTGTGTCCTCTCTAGGGGAGGGTCATTTGCATTGAGCCAGATAGATTTTTTCAAGCCCAACCCTAGAAATGTGCCTATGTTGAAGTGGACCTTTCCAAATATTTGAAAGACTCCATTGACATTCAAATTGGAGCTCTCTGGCACACCCACAAGGTCACTTATTTTAATCTTTCTAACACGTGTTATAGGTGTCAATCTGTAGACCACAAGATCAAGGACTTCCCTTTGGCAGTGCCTTGTACACCTTCTCCACCATGAGATACTAAAAATCCTTGTCAGGTGGATACTTCTATTGCCAAACTTGACGAAAAATGGACCATGCTTTCAAACTGAAAAAATAAGTCTAGTGGTTCTGGGTCAGCTTCCAAGGCCTTTGAACCAACAAGGATCATTTCAAACCCTTCCATGAAATGGAAGGAAGCCCCAGTCGGGGCTGATAATGTTTCGTTGTAGCCTGGGCCAAAGACTATACCTCAGCCTACATCCATTATGATAGCACAACCAAACACTTCTACTCCCATGATGAGAGCTCAAAGGTGGTCACGTAGTCCTTCTCCACCATTGGAAGAAGGTGAATATGTGTAAGAAAAGTGGAGGTTTTCTTCTCCTTCTATTCACATTGGGTTAGTTCTACCAAAGTTTCTACAAAATTGCTTCTCTTCTCTGAATGAAGACAAGCTAGACTCTGACAATATGGAGGAGTTTCACTCATGAATTTCCCCTCATGGAATGTTTGAGGTCTGACATACCTCTCTAAAAAGTATTTTGTTAAGGACCATACTTTGAGTAAATATCCTGGTATTGAAGTTATTTTTCTCCAAAAGATTAAAAGTTTTGGTTTCTTGCTTGATTCAACTTGTCACTCTATTTGGCCAACCAATAAATTTTTTTTTACTAATCATGAAGTTGGGTGTGGCAGAGTTGTCACCCTTTTTTCCCCATGGTGGAACTCTTTCATGGTTGACCACGGGTCTTCCCCACTCATCGACTCATCTAGATCCTTCTCAACATTGATAATCATTCCTTTGGGATTATTAATGTTTATGCTTCTAATGATACTATGGAACACTCCTTGCTTTGGCATTGGATTATTGATTCATTACCAATTGCTACTTGGTTATTGTGTGTGGATTTCAATATGGTTGAAATGCCCTATGACAAAGATGGCACCTTTTCATTCAGATGGGCAGTTGGTGAAAGAGGGGCCTAGTTTTACATGTGCAATAAATTGGGGCTTTTTGATCCCAATATTGGCTGCTGACATTCTCATTCTCTCTGGCACACTTGGTGTAATTATAGGGTTGGCTTTGATAGGATATTTAAGCACCTCAATTGTGCCATGATCTCAAATCAATCTTTTTTTCTCTTTTGACAATTCTTCTCTCCGAGTTAAGCTGTTAGTGGATATGACCTTGTCCAATCATTTCCCTATTTCTTTTCACATTGAATGGGAGACAAGACAGTCTCACACATATAAAACTCAATTTTTTTATAAAACGTCCTTACTTTGTCATCAACCCACATTGCCCCACATTCATAGAGTTTGGAATTTGAAGTGCAGGCTAGCTCATCATACAGGCTTGATTACTTAGTAGAATGATGTTATCACTTGCATGTCTATATTTTTGTGCATCTATGGGTGCCAGTTGACTATCTTTCATCGGCGGTCTTATGAGGTTACCACCGCTAACCTGGGCTCAGCAACCGAGGCATTAGCGGCCAACCTATTTTCCCCATCATTACAAGTCAAGGTGGAAAAATTAATGCACAAAAAGCAAGTTGTAGATAATTATGTTGCCAGAGGTGCTCAAATCAAAGCCAAGTTACACTGGTTAAAATTGGCGATTGTGCCTCTAAGGAGTTTTTTCTGGCCCTGTGTGCTAGACACTCATCTCTAGGAATTAAAATAAATAAATATGGAATTCAAGTGCTCTCTAATATTCCTAACATTCTCCAGGACTTTGTTTGACATTATGATCATGTTTTCACTGCTTAGGAGTCCACGCTTGAGCGATAGCAAGCCCTCCAGGATTTCCTTGTTGTTGTGCCAAATAAGCTCTCTTCAGCCCAAAGAAATTTCTATGATCAATTGTTAACGATTGAATACCTTAAGGAATTTTTTGATTCCATGGATAATGACAAAGCCCTGAGGATTGATGGATTCCCTTGTGAATTTTATAAGGCCCTTTGGGACTATGTTGGGCATGACTTGTACAATGTTTATTTAGAATCCTTTCATGTTAAATATCAGTGAAACTTAATAAACAAAGGAAATATTAAATTAATACCTAAGTCTAGAGATCTTGAGGATATTTGCAACTGGAGGCCTATCACACTTCTCAATGTCTCCTACAAAATCATAGCTAAATATTTGGCTCTGAAGATCTGTCATCTTTTACCTCAAATTGTGCATCCGGAGCAGACTGGGTTTATCAAATCCAAGTTTATTCTAGAAAACATCATTGTTGTTTAGGATGGCATGGAGAGGGCCAGGCGCTCAAACCAGAAATCTCTTTTCATTAAAATTGATGTTGCCAAGGCTTATGACCACATTGAATGGCCTTTTATTCTTACTATGCTATACGCCTTTGGGTTTAGGCCTAATTTTATTTAGGTTGTTCAAATACTTTTTGTAGATGCCTCTGCTTGTATCACCATTAATGGCTACCAATCTCTTTCCTTTGGGCTTTTTCATTCCATTCGGCAAGGATGTTCACTTTCTCACTCTTGGTATGTGCTTGTTGCTGAAGGATTTGGTTATTTCTTGGCCAATGCGATTTCTCAACAATGTGTTAAAGGCATCTCATTGCCCAATTCTCAAGACCAACTAGTTAATGCTCATTTTGTTGATGAATCTTTCCTCACTCTCCTAGAGAGAGAATAAAATATCAAGGCAACCCTGGGATGTCTTAATGCATTCTTCCTTGCATCCAGTTCTTCCATTCAGTGGCACAAAACTTTGTGCTATCATCAATCTATATTTCCCATTCCTCCCTAGTTTCAACAGTACGGCTGGAAGTGGATTGGGCTTGGAGAAATCTTCTAGTTACTAGAAACTCCCTTTGCTTTCCAGGATTCTCTAGCCGAGCTGTGGCAAGATGTTCTCACCAGAGTTGAGCAAAATCTCGCATACTAGATTACTAAGCCCCTCTCTCTGGTAGGGAAATTTCGGGTATGCTCTAAAATTCTTGTAGCTACCCATGTGTATTATTCTTCTTGTTGGGACCCTTCAAAAGTGACTTATAGCAAGCTCAAAAAGTTTCTCTGAGACTTCCTTTGGGCTTCTACCAAATCCCATAGATGGTTTCACCATGTTGCTTGGGATTTTTTCTGCCTTCCCAGAGATTTTGGAGGTCTTGGGCTACTCTCCACTCAATGACAAGGGACTTCCTTGTGTGTAAAATGGATAATTCATGCCCTTACTGGAAATGAGTCCTAGAAAATTCTCCTTAGGCATTGTATTTAGTTAGGATTTCATTTTCATAGACTTTCCTAGAAGGGGATTGGTTTCCAAACCCTTTTGGTCATGAAGGAACCAGTTTAGATAAAGGGGAATTTTGTGGCCAAAAGCATTTGGACATCCTAGGAGGTAGTTAATCCCTAGCTCTGTTGGGCTGGCTCTAGTTTCCATGATGGGCTTTCGCTCAATCAACAAAATATTTGGTGGTCACCTCTATTTTCTAGCAATGGCCAGCCTCTGGCTTAAGGTGCTCAGATTCCATAAAAAAGGCATTCAAACCTTATAGCAGGTGTTTCACAAGCCCACGATGTGCATCATGCCATGGGAAGATTTTTTGTGCCCTTTATAGACTTCAAAACTAGGACCGTGGTACTTATGATGGTCTAGTGAATGTTATTCCTATAGAAATGGTTCATAAGGTGGGAATTCATGGGTCCAATCCATGGTGGAAGGACTGGAAGTGGTACCCAGACACCCCTTTTAGAAACTGCAAGCCTAGGCTTGGTTATAGGTGGCTTACACTGCACTTTTCTATGATTGAAATTCTAAACCAAAGGTGGTTTATTCAATATCCCACTTATGTCTGGCAAAAAAAATTCTCTACCACTTGTTTTACATGTGTTGAGCTAAAACTTTCCCACTTTGCTTAGTGTATTCTTTTCCAAGGCTTGCCTGTGGGTTCTCGACTAGTTCACCTAGGGGTCTAGGACCCTCACTGCCCTTTTTGTGGGAAAGTCGAGTCTTTTTTAAGCATCTCTTTTGGTTTTTCACTAGAGCCCAATAATTTTGGACTTGGATTCATGACTTCTTTCAACCCTTTCGACTGAATCCTTTCTCCTGGCATATGATTCTTCTAGGAGACTCACCCAGACTTCCTACTAAGTATACCCAACTTTGGCACACTTTCAGGGTGGAAATCCTCTTCACTATTTGGAAAGATAGAAATGCATGCATATTAGCTCAAACTCAAAAGGATAAAAATGTTACTTTTATAAAACTATTGTTGTTTCAGCCATGCAGTTCAGGTGTGATGATTTTCCACTTGAGGGTGGCTAACATGTAGTGGTTTTGGATCAACAGCCCATTTATATACTGTTGCACAATTTTTACTTCACCCTCCTCCATGGTTGGTGTTTGTGCCGGGCGACAATGCGATGGCTCACCTCCCGGCTCTCAATATCTTGGGTGGTCTCCCTCGGTGGTCCTCTCCCTCCTCAACATGTTGGCCAAAGGGCACTAGGGGAGGCTGAAGAGTAGCAGTAATTTCTAGGTATTGTGACCTCCTGCACTGACAGTTGTGAAACTCTAGTAAGATTTTTCTGTAACTTGCACTTGCAATCTTGCCTCGACGTGAGGAAGATAAAGATAAAGATAAAGAAGTTGATGATGGTTGGGGTCCTCCTCCTGACGTCACTCTAGACCCCGCTGATGTATGGGGAAAGAAAATGGATAAAATAGACCCTCCTATTTCTGTTGGCACTACATTGGCCACTTAATGGCCTTTTTAGTGTTTGTTATCATGGACTTTTGGGTTACACCCATGTGACTGGTTAGGTTTTGTTTTTTTGGGTTTTACCCATGTGACTCTTGGGGTGTGCCTTTTTGCCACCCACCTTTTTTTGTGAATATGTATTTTAATCTTTAATTTAATATAGATTAATGCGTATTCATCAAAAAATTTGTTTAAAGTTTCATTTTCAAACTTAATAGGAAAATTTTTGTTTAAATATTTCATTTTATGCTTATAAAATCTTTGTATAGAAATTTTCCTTTGTTTAACCAAATGTTCTTTTCATTTATTTTTTAGGCTTAAAAGGAAATTTTGTTGTTTTCCATTTAAACTTAAAAAGGAATTTTTTTTGTTTTAATATACATAATAAGAATGACCAAAAATTATAATATAATATAAAATCAAAATATAATATAAAAAAAAATCAAAATATTATATAAAAAATTTAAAAAATTAAAAAAATTAAAACCTTTTTAAAAAATATATATTCAAATTTTTTTATAAGGTCACAGCCTTCTTCATAGTCCTATGGACCTTTGAAGGCTCGCGGGCCTGCAAAGAACTACATAGGCCTTTAAGGTCATAGGCTTTGTAGACTGCGAACCTTCAAAGGCTACGGGAACAAAATCCCACCAAAATCTTAAAAAAAATTGAATTTTTTAAATTATTTTATAAACTTTAACCAAAAAATGAAAAAAAAACCTCTTTTTATCTTTTTTATTTTTCCAAGTTCACAACCCCTAGTCATATGCGTGACCAGGGGTGTTGCTAAATCCATCCCCAACACTCAGTCACAACTCTTGATCACGTGGGGGCTAAAATCTTAACACCTAGGGGCTAAAATTTCCCCCCATCTTCTTTGCAAACCATATAATACCACTTTTACTAAAACAGGTGTAACTTTTGCCTAGCAGGTCCAATTTTCAAAATTTAAAAAGCATTGGAAAGCTAGTTTAGAGGTATTCACTATGGTTAAGTGGATTTTCCATATTTTTCTCTACGTATTCAAGTGCACTAAGTCAAATTTAACCTTTTTTTTTAACTTTAAATGATCATAACTTTTTCATCGAAATCATTTTTCAACAAAAAATCATAAGGAATCCACTTATGTAATCAGTTTTTCTTTTAGACATCACTATTTGGCATGTTTTTCTCACATTCAAAAATTGGGCTTAAAATTAACCTTCACATTTGGATTTGGATTTAAAATTAATGTGTCGTTTAATCCCCAAGATTCACTTAGTATTCTCTCCTCTCACACCTTAGTGTGATCTTGAGGATCAAAAATAAGTGGTCTTGTTTTTTATTTTTTAGGGGGCCTTCCTAGGGATTTCATCACCCTAGGGGATGACTCCAACTCTCATGTTCCAATGGAGTATAATGAGTGGGATGTGAGGAAGCCACCTCTCTTCGAAGTGGAATTTTGGAAATCGGGCTAAACCTCCAAGAAATTTATATCTTGGAGAAGTGAAGGTGGAGAGTGGGTTACCCTCTCCTCCTGGCTATTTGGCATTATTCCCTTTCGTCTATGGATTTGTACCTTGCATACCCTTGTGGTATATAGAGGATACCCATAGTTGATCTTGTAAATCCTAGTTGAGACTTTTGGCCATATCCCACTTGAGTTAGGATTTTTAATGTGTCTTATGTTCTTGAGTGTTTAGATCACCTTCCCCATTTGAAACCAAACAGGGACCCTTATCCAAATTGAGCCATAGGATTTTGTTTTCTTGCATTATTTTCTTTTTTTTGCATTTGCATTCTTAATCATAAAATACAAAAAAAAAAATCCAAGTCAAGCTATCCACATAATCTCCAAGTCAAACTTCTCATCCACATTGTTCATCCTAATCATCCTATCCTATACATCCAATTCAAACCAATCATCCCATCCTAGTCATCATAACCATCCCTCATCTCCTCCTCATCATCTTAATCACCTCATCCTAATCACTTCTTACTATCCTAATCATCCTCCCACATCCTAATCATTATAATCATCCCTTCTAAAATTAATCATCGCTCATCTCATTATAATCACCCCATCCTAATCGTATCCCTTCATCCTAATAATTTCAATATAATCTTCTTTCATTCTAGTCATCTCTTCTAATCCTAATT
>VDFB02320317.1:0-129466 GCA_007258455.2 Sequoia sempervirens | reverse complement strand
GCGAGCACAGTATAGCCTTTGTACTTTCATAAAAGGATGATGCAGGAAGTGGAGAAAACCCCATCAGTTTCTATTCATGGACTCTAAAGGGGTATGCGACCAGATATAATTATGTGGAGAAACAAGCCTTCATAGTTTTGAAGAGTCCAAAAAATTTGAGAAACTTAGTTTTGACAAGCAAGATCACAGTTTGTGTTGCTCACCCTAGCATAAGGGAATATATCATGGAGGAGGAAATAATTGAAAAAAGGGCCAATTGGATCACCATGATCCTGGAATATGACGTAGATATCCAACCTACAAATCTAGTTAGAGGAAGAGACCTATGTGAATATCTCGCTAAAGAGCTCGGCACTAAAGCATAAATGGAAGAGACTGATCAAATTCTCATGAACCGGTTTGAGTTGGATGAGTCTTGGGTGACCAATAGGATAAAATTCATGCAAATTAGTAGTTATCTAACTAACATCTGAAAGCAAAAAAGGAGATACTACAAACTCCAAGGAAATAGATATGTATTAATCGAGGGTCTCCTTTCTAAGAGGAATTTCGATAGAGTCCTCCTTGACTGTGTAGACAAGGGTTAAGCTTAAAGAAGTTTGGGTGAATTTCATAGTATCCCAAAAAGTGGATAGTTATCTATGAAAACTACCACTTTAAAGATCATGCAAGAAGGTTATTATTGGCACACCTTATTTTTAGAATGTCATGATCTAGTGAGAAAATGTTCTTAGTGTAGTTCTACGCCAGCAAGTGGAAGAACTATGCTATTCCTTTGAGCCCGATCGTGGTTGAAGAATATTTTGCACAATGGGGACTATACTTCATCAGGATAATTAACCCCATATCCAACTCAAGACACAAATGGATCCTAATAGCCACAAACTATTTTATAATATGGACAGACGTAGCTCTGCTAAAGAATATTGCCAAGGCCAAAATCAATTTTCTCAAAGAACTAATAATGCAGTTTAACTTTCCTAAAAACCTCATGTCTAAAAATGTGTGAGATTTTTTAGGATCTAGTATGTAAGATTTTTACCTTAAACATGGATTCTATCTTAATACTTCATTGAATTACTACCCATAGGGGAATGGACTAGCAAATTGCACAAATGAAAAATTAATCTGATTGATAAAAATGAATTTATTTGGAACACCAAAGAGAGTGGCACAAGATACTATGGACAATTTTATGGGTGGACCACACCACCCCAAAAAAAATTCTAAAGGCTTCTCCTTATGAATTAGTATATAGAAAGGAGGTGGTTGTACCTATCTCAATGGAAATTTTGGCATTACAACTTTTTAAGTCTTTAAAGTTGAGGAAAATGATGAAATGGAAGTAAGGCTAGTTGAACTACTAAGCCTTCATGAAATAAGGGAAAATACATTAAATTCCATGATAAATTTCCAATAGGTGGTTAAATGGTGGTTTGATAAAATAACTTCCAACACGACTTTCAAAGAAGGAAGCATCGTCTTAAAGTATGATGAGCATGCCGCTAAACTAGGGCAACATGCTAAATTTGACTCTTTGTGGAAGGGACCTTTTTGCATTTCAAAATGTAAGGTGAGAAATGCCTATGAATTAAAGGATATGAATGGGAATGTCAAGGGGATATTGGTAAATGATATTAATTTAAAATTGTTCAATTAAAAACTCATGATTTGTTTTTTTGTAAATTTTATACTTTATGTACCATATGTATAAAATTTATAAAATAGGCTATTTTTTGTAAATAAGACACAAGATACAAAAATGATGTAAAAGACTATATTTCATTTATGTAATATCTTTTACATATAGTCGGGGTGCTTAGGCATATTTTTGAGAAAGAAAGAGATTTGGAAAGCTTTGAGTAGAAAAGGATACAGGAAGTTGTTCTTTTTCAAAATGGCCAAAACGATATTCTTCATTACGACCAAAAATCGTTGGAGGTAACAACTTGGTTAGTGTGAAGTTTGACCTTTAGGTTTCAATAGGCACAAAAAATGATGATATTTTCAGAAGGCTTATGAGGATATGGTAGTGAGGTCTTCAACACATAGCTCCAAAGAATCCGACTGGGGATAATTCGTTAATGTCCACCACCGCCCCAATAGGATGTGATACACCAAATTCTAAAAGGTAGTGTACCACTTCATGTCAAAATTTGAGTCGACATTGTTCAACCTAAGAAGAAATCAGTTGGTAGGCCTCGCCCATTGGTGATGCTGCTCCAACGTAATTGTCTAGAAGCCAGAAAGCAAAGGATGCCAGGGCACCAATTAGGCATTATCAATGTTGTGTTAGAGGTTCATGGCTGAAGGAATGCGAGGGCCTAAGACTGCCACAATGACAACCTCTTTAAGCCCCATCAGATACTCCTTGCGAAACATAGTCTTATAGAGCTCTACCACCTACGACTTATAAAAATTTAGGTCCAACAAGCATGCCATGAACCATGAGATGATGTTTGTGTCGGTATGATAGTTGTTACAATCCATGACAAAGTCTCTCCCCAACACCCACTTGAATGTGATAATCGTCAAGTGACCGTTATTTCGTAGTAGCCACTTGGTTCTTCTAGCTTAGAAGCCTCAATAGAGTACCCATACCTCTTAGAATGCAAAAGAAAGAGCTTGAAAACATGATAAGTATTTTTTATAGGAAGAGCATTCTTTTTATAGGAAAAATAAAGCCAATTTTTTTTTAAAAAAAACCTTTCCTCTATCAAAACAACAATGAGAAATACAAGTTGGTGATGAAAACAAAATGGAAAATTGTATGAAGGGGATTTTAAGGGATCTTTATAATTAATGCAGGTGCTAGCATTTATGCTGAACATGTGAGTTTTTTCCATGTGTTTTTCCACCTTTGTTATTGCTAGCCAACTTTGTTGTGTGAAAAAACTATTTTAAACACCACCTCCTACATATTTAATGTAAAATTATTTTCCAATTATGTTGCCCGTTTCTCAAGGCTATCCTTCTTAAGAAATGGTGCAAGAAATATACTCAAATTACCTTCCCAAAACAAAAGTTACACTTCCATAGAAGGAAGGCATTTACTACACACATATCACCTTCATTGGTAGCACTTAGAGGGTTATTTATGATGGCCATGCTTTCACTCCGTATGCTTTAGATGAAAATTGAATAGCGAGAGAAAAATTATTCTAAGTGTGAAGCAAGGGTGAAAATTGTTTGGTGTAGAAGCATGGTTCTTGTAGGTTCCTTTGAAATCCATGAAGAAATGGTGGCTAAAGCATCATCCTCTAGTATGAGCACTAAATCCATTTTTCTTCTCTAGACCATGTCAATATCTTCACAAATGTTTCCTATGACAACAGATGCATGCAAAAGGAATGAAATTTTCCTTACACCAAATTCATAAAGCCTGGAAACCACATTGAACTAGAATCAATGATCGACTTCGCGGACAATAACTTTGATCTAAGACTACACACAAATCCTAAAAGTGTACGAGAGGGATCCCTATAGAGAATACTTTCTAGATTAAAAGTTGGGAACATTGAGAACCTTAGAGTAAACCTCTGTAATTGTGGTCTACCTCAATATATATTACCCTCAACACACCCATTCCTTGAGTTAGTAGATATTTGTGTAGAGAAGCTAAACAAAGACGTTGGGGTCATCAACAACAAAAAATTAAAGATCACCATTAGTGCAGAAGTTGTTAGAGAGATGTTATGTATCCCTCTGACCTAGCAATTGATGCCTTCTCAAGAAAAAAGATGGATGATTTATATCGTACAAGAAGAAACACAATTGATTTTTATAGAGATGAGACCAAATGCAACACACTAATGCGAGGCTCAGTTTTCTCTTGGCATTTAGTGAATTCAACTCAGATTTATGAGATGTATTTTCAATGCTTGCATTCATATATGTCATGGAGCAAAATTATAATGATGTTTTCAAAGATCAAATGGTTGTAGCTTTCATACTTAAAAAGAAAAGGAGAAATTTTCAATTTGAATTTATTGAGGCAATTACAAAAAGGATGCTCTAGAAACCAACATAATACAACCATTCATATAACTTTAGGTATTCCTCTTTTCTTGAACAATTTATCTTGCATCCAAACCTTAAGTTTTTAGGGAAGAAATTACCACTCAACATTTGGAATCCACCAGAGTTATTCAAACTAGTCTCAATATGGACCCATGTGATTTTAAACGTATCTAATTATTATAGGTTTTCCAAAAAAAAATTAAATCATGTTCTTCAAGATCTGGCTTGACAACCTATAAATAGGTTCCCTCATGAAAATTTTGTTTGGATGAGGGAAAACCAACCCCCATTTGACTATTTCTGTGGTCCAAATTTTTATTTCATTAGACTACATGGGTTTTTAGAAGAACCCTTTTGGCTACCAAGGTGTGTAACAAGCAGGACACTCATCCTAGAAATGTATTAGAAATTAACAATCGTAGATAATTCCTATGGAACCAAGAATACAAAAATGAATCTTTATCTGGTTCCCCTCACTATTCACCAGTGCAAGGTGACACTTGCAAAGAGAGAAGAATAGGAAAAATTAGCCTATCTTAGCCTAGGTATCATCTATGATAGGTGGAAATACAATCTGAAGGGGCACCTATCATTTAAGAATGAGTCACAACCATATTGGGACATAAAGAAAAATAAAGTTGAAGATACAAAAGATTCCCATGTCAACTTGGCCTTACTACCATTTGCATGGCCCCCATGGCTCACATTCTATCAAATCTTGTCAGATTTCAAGTCAAGCATCTATATGGACAAATCTGTCAAGCAACAACTAAAGAAAAAGTGGTGATATGAGAGAAAAATGACTACTTTTTAGAGCTATTGATAGGAAATCAGGCGAGCACCCTACACAAAATGGTCCTCACAGACCAATTTTTTGAAGAAATTTACAGTAAAGAGGTTGATTCTAATTCTAACCAATGATCTAACCAAGATTCTGACTAAGATTTTGACCAAGGTTCCAACTTGCCACCCCTGATGGTCAAAACAAGAAAAGGAAAGGAAAAAAAGCATAACAAGGAATGGATTCATAGATCTCCTCATCTATCAACATACCAACAAAGGAAAAATGGAACTGATGATTTATAATGAAGGGTTTGATAGGTCGGGTAACTGAAGGCTTGTCAAGGTCAACAGTAGATGGATTTGAAGAAATGAGCACACCCTTCATGAAGAAGAGAAGAATCCAAGAATTTGGCAGGCAATAACTTTTGGAGATAGAAGATGAAGAAGTAAATTATGTCTTGCAAACATCTACAACTACCATGAATCAGGTAAGTTTTTCATCCATTGTTCTTTCTTTTACTGCCTCATTGGTATCTCCAAGCATTCCATCCCAAGCATAAAATCTTCCACTGGTCAATGTCGAACTACTTATTTTGGATACAACCCCCACCTCGTTTACTATGTTTGAGGCCCAAGGTTTGACCTTGAAACAAACGATGCTATAAATTTCATCACCATTTCCCACTTCTAGGAATATGCCTTTATTCTTAACCACTCCTCCCCTTACCCCGATGAGCACACCACATTCCACTCAAAATTTGTGAAACATTCTACCTTTCTCACAAATAGCTTTTCCAATAGTTTCTTCCTAGGGAAAAGTAGCTGGAAATACACCTTGCACCACCCTTTACGGCCTCCCTTTGAGTGTCCCTATGTTGCAGAAAGTATTGATTCTCCTCAAAATATCCAAACCCAAATAGAGTTGTCTAAGTAAGCTCACATCGAGAGAAAACAAAAGATATTAGTGAAGGCCACAATAGCTCTAATCATGTTAAAGTTAGAGTTGTGTTTTGATGAAGAGTGAAGGTCTTTGATGATTTCATCCACTAAGCCAGTAGTCTCCAAGCTAGAAGGAGAAATTAAAAATGAAGATTATGAGATCCAAATCATAGGCCTAAATGTAAGTGAATAAATTCCTTGTGATAAGATAAGCCTCACTAGGGCCACACAAAAGGTGGTATACACCCACTACATGAGGTTGGATACAAAATTGAAAAATCATGAAGTGTACTTGGTAAATGTGAAGGCTATGGTTGACATGAATCAAGTGGAGATGAAGGAATAAGATATGGAGATTTCCTATTTGAGGTATACACAAGATCAATGAAGCAAAAAGGTTATGTAACTTAAGGTTGTTCAAATAGAGAAGGATCAAATTCTAGGTGAGGTAGAAAGGATGATGCATGAGGTCTAGACTAAGTGTAGAGCGGTAGAAGATTTAAAGGAAAAAATGCAATAGGTTACAAAGGAATGATAGTGAAAGAGAAAGGATTTTGCTAACATATCAGACCAACACGATAATATATGCAAAGAATTGAAAAAGGAGATATAGGAAATACAAAGAAAATGGTCTAAAGCTTAAGATCAAATGAGGTAGCTAGCTGAGAAAATTGAAAAAGAAAGGAATGAGATAGAAGGAGAATTGGCTAATTATTGATCCCAAGCTATGGATGAAAAATGTGGCAATTAAAAAATTAAGAAACAATTCGAAGAAAGGCTAGGAGAATTGAAAAAATTATAGTAGGAGTTATCCACCATTTCAAGTCTCTAGGAACAAAGATAGAGGGATGTCCAACATCTAGAAAGCCAATTCTAGGAGGAGTTCTAAAGAGCCTAAATTAAAATTAATGTAGAGAAATGAGAGAAACAAAATTTTGAGTCTAGTCTACAGGACCACAACAAAGATGTAGGAAGGTTGTGTGAAGCTTTTGGGTGCCCTTCAAATAATTGATCAATTGAAGGAAGACATAAAGGCTAAAGATTAATAGTTGAAACAAGAACTCGCCATGGTATGGAGGGCTGAATATATCCCCATTCTACAAAGATTGTTTTCCTCCTATTTGGAAAAAATCAAAGTTGCAATAGTAGCTCCCTAAAGCTAGCTCTAAGGTTCATGGTAGATGCCTAAGAGCTTAATGCAAAAGTTGGTCCAGTAGTCCACTGGATCCTACATACAGACATCCCTTATTTTGAGGAGTTGAGAAATTTAATAGTCAAGCTTTATAAGTTCACTAAGGAGACTCTAAGAAGCACTAGTATTTTGAACTAAAGAGTAGCTAATAGAAAGGAAAATCAATTAATTATTTACTACCAAGCCACGTAGAGGATAAGGAACTGCTAGATTGCATTGATTGAGAAGGTTGGAAAAATGAGAGAGGATTTTAAAGTTTTATTCTAGTTGGGATTACCTTCTCCATTCTTTCCTATTGGAGATGTGTTAACTGAGGAGAAAATCAGGGAAGCATTAGAGGTCAAGCAATATGATCAGTTGATACTCTAAAATTGAGCTCATCATCTACAATCAAAAAATTTGAAGAGATACTTCTCCTCCTACACTGGCTCTTTCCACATCAGAGCTCAACACATGCCAAATGGGAGAGGTATCCTTTAAGAAGATAATTGATTTGGATTGAGATTTTTATATTCTACATGCATTGGCTCTGCCTTCTGATAAAGACTGGGAATATGTGCATTTTATCTTCCTCAAACTCTAAGGATCACAAATCTATTTTTCTCCATTTATTTATTTATTTTTCTTTGGGTTCATGCCTCTATAGGAAAAGGCACCTTATGAGTCACAAGAAATTATGGAGCTATTTTTTCTCTAAACATGTTAGTGTTTTTCTCTTTGATCTTTCAGCCCTGAAGGTTTCCATCTTTTTACCTTTTGATGTTTTCCTCACCATGTGTTGCACTAGCACATCTTTTGGATGTCATGTGGTTACTTTTTTCTAAAAATATTGGAATGGTGCCACGTAGTGGGTGTGTGGTTTTTTGAATATCGTACTAATTTTAGGAACCAAGCCAGACACATGGCCATCCTGTTGGGTTTTTCCACAAGCTTCTCAAGAAAATTTTGAGGAACACTTGCCAATGTGCCACATTGCCTATTTTTTGTTAGGTGGGGTTCTTCACTTTCAAGAGCGATGTCTTTGTGGGTGTTGTCGAGTGTCAAAATTGTTTTACTCTTTCGTAATATCAAGGGTTAGTGTCCATTTTGGTAATGTCATTGCTACTTGTAGACGATTGGATCAAATTTTATCAAGACATTTATTCTTCTAATACAAAGGATCTTCTTGCAACTCTTGTGGTATCCATCTCACAAGTTGTTATGTTGATTGACATTATTAAAGTAGCTCAATTTTTATTACTAAAATATTCATGATCAAATTTGATGTTTGATTAGATTTTAATGTTCATTGCATTTTGAGGCCACTTGTTAGGGTTTTTATTTTTGGAAGTGAAGAGTTTTATGTTCTTGTATTCTCGTATGCTATGTACCGATTTCATAATCAATTTTGAGATAACTATCTATATTAGTTATCTGACCTTATTTTTTTTGCAATATTCTCCAAGATCAAGCAATAGAAGGAAGAAAATTATATTAGACTATGCATATGTGACCTTTACTCTGCAATTTATTCTCTATTTCTACATGCTAAATACTCTATCATTTTACCTCTTCAAATATAGTCTTGATAATTGATTCTTAGTTGTAGCTTTTATGTTTTTCTAGCTTAAATTCATAAGAATTGGAAAATATTTTGATACTCTTTCTTTTGGGGTGCTTAGGCATATTTTTGAGATAGGAAGAGCTTTGGAAAGCTTTGAGTAGCAAAAGATACAAGAATTTTTTCTTTTTCAAAATGGGAAAAAGGATATTCTTCTTTATAACCAAAAATTGTTTGAGGTAATAACCTAGTTAGGGTGAAGTTTGACCTTTAGGTCTCAATAGGCATAAAACACAATGATATTTTTAGAAGGCTTATGAGGATATGGAAGTGAGGTCTTCAATGCATAGCTCCAAAGAGTCTGATTGGGTGTAATTCGTTAATGTCTACCACCACCCCAATAGGATGATACACCAAATTCGAAAAGGTAGTGTACCACTCCACATCAAAAATTGACTAGACATTACTCACCTTGAGAAGAAATGAGCTGGCAGGCCTCACCCATTGGCAATGCCACTCCAAAGTAATTGTCTAGAAGCTAGAAAGAAAAAGTAAGCCATGACACCAATTAGGAATTATCAATGTTGTGTTAGAGGTTCATGGCTGAAGGAATTCCAAGGCCTAGGACTACCACAATGATAAAATATTTGATCCCTACCAGATACTCCTTGAAAAAAATACTCTTACAGAGCTCTACAACTTACGACTTAGAAACATTCAAGTCCAACAAGGATGCCATGAACTGTGAGATGATATCTGTGTTGGTACAATAGTGGTTTGAATTTGTGACAAAGTCTCTCCCCAACACCCACTTGAATGAGATAATGGTCAAGTGACCCTTATTTCGTAGTAACCACTTGGTTCTTCTAGCTCATAAGCCTCATCAGACTACCCATACCTCTTAGAATGAAAAAGAAAGAGATTGCAAACATGATAAGTATTTTTATGGGAAAAATCAAGCTAGAAAGTTCTTGAATGAAAAACCTTTTCTCTATCGAAACAATAATGAGAAATACAAGTTGGTGATGAAAAGTAAATGGAAAAACATATGAAGGGGATTTTCAAGGATTTTGATAATTAATACAGGTGCTAGCATTTATGCCGAACATGCGACTTTTTTCCATGTGTTTTTCCACCTTTGTGATCACTAGCCAAATTTTTTGTGTGAAAAAATTGTTTTAAACACCACCTCCTACATATTTAATGTAAAATTATTTTCCAATTATGTTGCCCATTTCTCAAGGCTATCCTTCTTAAAAATGGTGCAAGAAATATACTCAAATTACCTTCCAAAAATAGAAGTTACACTTCCCTAGAAGGAAAGCATTTATTACACATGTATCACCTTCGTTGGTAGCACTCAAAGGGTTATTTATGATGGCCATGAATTCATTCCATATGATTTAGATGAAAATTGAATAGTGAGAGAAATATTATTCTATGTGTGAAGCAAGGGTGAAAATTATTTCGTGTAGAAGTAGGGATATTTTAGATTCCTTTGAAATCCATGAAGAAATGGTTGCTAAAGCATCATCGTCTGGTAGGGGCACTAAATCCCTTTTTCTTCCCTAGACTATGTTGATATCTTCACAAATGTTTCATATGCCAACAAATAGATGCCAAAGGAATGAATTTTTCGTTACACCAAATTCATAAATCCTAGCAATCACATCGAACCAGAATCGATCATCGACTTTGTGGGGTATATGTAGGATTATCATGGAAAAAATAGGCCCTTAAGTGGTGAAAAATTTAGAAAAATCAGAGTTAGGCAACTTGACGTTAAAATTTCAATAAGTTATCTAGCTTATTTCAAAAATATGTAAGAATAGAATCTTTAGCAAATTGAATGTAGTTTCTAAACTACTAGTTTCATTTAAAAAAAATTGTTTAGTGAAAATTTGAAATTTCAATGCAGTAGTACTTAAATTTTAGGGAAAAAATAAGTAGGTGCATGTCTGACCACCCTAAGAACAATAAAATGTTAATATTTTTTTATAAGATTTTAGATATAAGTAGAGAACTCATGTCCTGATGTTATGAATATTTTTCTATAATTTTTTTCCAAGTAAATAATTACTTATGAATTTTTTATTGCAACTTTAAAAAAATAAAAAGTCTCATAGTCTAACCACCTTAACTTGGTTAGAACTTCATGAAATTCATTTTTTTTTAAAAATCTTATAGTATGAAAAGTATAGATCTGATGCATGTTTTGGATTCAAAAAATGTGATATAGTTTGAAAGATATAGATGTTTTTCAATCAGCCTATCAATTAGGACTATAGTCATAATTCAAATAGAAAATGAATAATAATAATTTATTAAATTCAAAGTAAAGCATAATTTATATTGATGGAAAGCTGAGAATCTCCTTTAAAAACCCTTTTCGTTTCATCAATTTTGTGTAAAAAAAGTCGTCAACAACATACCCTACACTTACCCATCATATCGCCACTTTTTGGCGCATCATGATCTTGCACATACCCCGTGGATAATATCTTTGATCTAAGACTACAAACAAATCCTAAAAGTCTATACGAGGGATCCCTACAGAGAAGGGTTTCTAGATTAAAAGTTTAGAACATTGAGAACCTTAGAGTAAACCTCTGGAATTGTGGTTTGCCTCAATATATGTTACCCTCAACACACCCATCCCTTGAGTTGGTAGATATTTGTGCAAAGAAGCTAAAAAAAGACACTGGGGTCATCAACAACAAAAATTTGAAGATCACCATTACTGTAGAAGTCATTAAAGAGATGTTATATATCCCTCTGACCTTGCAGTTGAAGCCTTCTCAAGGACAGAGATGGAGGATTTCTATCATACAAGAAGAACCACAATGGATTTTTATAGAGATGCTCCAAGACCAAATGAAAACACACTAATGCAAGGCCTAGTTTTCTCTTAGCATTTAGCGAATTTAACTCAGATTTGAAAGATGTCTTCTCAATGCTTGCATTCATATACGTCATGGAGCACAATAATGATGTTTTCAAATATCAAATGGGTGTAACTTTCATTCTTAGAAAGAAAAGGAGAAATTTTCAATTTGAATTTATTGAGGCAATTACAGAAAGGATGCTCGAGCAACTAACATAATACAAACATTCATATAAGTTTAGGTATTCCACTTTTCTTGTACAATTGATCTTGCATCGAAACCTTAATATTTTTGGGAAGAAATTTCCACTCAATCTTTGGAATCCATCAAAGTTATTCAAACCAGTCTTGATATGGACCCATGTGCTTTTAAACATATCTAATTATTATATGTTTTATAAAAAAAAAAATCGCATTCTTCAAGATCATTTGGCTTGACAAACTATAAATAGTTTCCCTCATGAAAATTTGGTTTGGATGAGGGAAAACCAACCCCCATTTGACTATTTTTGTGGTCCATAGTTTTATTTCTTTAGACTACATGGGTTTACAAGGGAAACCTTTTGGCTACCAAGGTGTGTAACAAGCAAGACACTCATCCTGGAAATGTATTGAAAATTAACAATCATATATATTGCATATGGCACTATGAATAAGAAGATGATGTTTCATCTAGTTCCCCTCACTATTGGCTAGTGCAAGGTGACACTCGCAAAGAGAGAATCATAGGAAAAATTGGCCTATCTTAGCCTAGGTCTCATCTATGACAGGTGGAAATACAATTTGAAGGGGCACCTATGATTTAAGAATGAGCCGCAACCATATTGGGACACAAAGAAAAATACAATTGAAGATACAAAAGATTCCCATGTCAACTTGGCCTTACTACCATTTGCATGGCACCAATTTCTCACATTCTATCAAATCTTGGAAGATTTAAAGTCAACCATCTATATGGACAAATCTATCAAGCAAAAACTAAAGAAAAAGGTGTGATATTAGAGAAAAATGACCAATTTCTAAAGGTATCGATAGGAAATCAAGCAAGTAGGCGCCCTACACAAAATGGTCCTTATAGAAAAATATTTGAAGAAATTTACAATAAGGAGATCGATTCCAATTCTAACCAAAGATCTAACGAAGATTCCAACTATGAGTTTGACCAAGGTTCCAACTCGGCACCCCTGATGGTCAAAAGAGGAAAAGGAAAGGAAAAGTAAGCACCACAAGGAATGGATTTGTAGATCTCCTCATCTATCAAGATACCAACAAAGGAAAAGTGGAACTAATGATTTATAATGAAGGTTTCAATAGGTCAGGGAATTGAAGGCTCGTTAAGGTAAGCAGTAGATTGACTTGAAGAAACAAGCACACCCTTCATGAAGAAGATAAGAATCCAAGGATTAGATAGGTAGTGACTTTTGGAGAAGGAAGATGAAGAAGTAAATTATGTCTCACAAGCATTTGTAGCTCCCATGGATCAAGTAAGTTTTGCATCCACTATTCTTTCTTTTAATGCCTCATTGGTGTCTCCAAGCAGTCCATCCCAAGCATAAAATATTCCACTGGTTGATGTCGAACTACTTATTTTGGATACAACCCCAACCTCATTTACTAATGTGTCCTCCATTACAGCTATAATGAAAATCTTAACTACTATGTTTGAGGCCCAAGTTTTGACCTTGAAGCAAACCAATGTATAAATTTCATCACAATTGCCCACTTCTAGGAATATTCCTATGTTCTTAACCACTCCTCCCCTTACCCTAATGAGCACTCCACATTCTGCTCAAAATTTGTGAGGCATTCTACCTTTTCCAATAGTTTCTTCCTAGGGAAAATTAGTTGGAAATACACCTCACACCAACCTTTATGGCCTTACTTTCAGTGTCCCTATTGTTGCACAAAGTATCGATTCTACTCAAAATATCTAGACCCAAATAGAGTTGTCTAAGCAGGCTCATAGTGAGAGAAAACAAAGAAATTAGCAAAGGCCACATTAGCTCTAATCACACTAAAGCTAGAGATGTGTTTCGATGAAGAGGAAAATGAAGGAGAAATGAAAAACAAGGATTATGAGATCCAAGTCATAGGCCTAAATCTAAGTGAAGAAATTCCTCGTGATAAGATAAGCCTCACCAAGGCCACACAAAAGGTGGTATACACTAACTACATGAGCTTAGAGGGAAAATTGAAAATTCATGAAGTGTACTTGGTAAATGTGAAGGCTATGGTTGACATGAATCAAGTGGAGATGAAGGAAAAAAATATGGAGATTGCCTATTTGAGGTAGACATAGTATCAATGAAGCAAATCTGTTATGTCACTTAAGGTTGTTCAAATATAGAAGGATCAAATTTTAGGCGAGGTAGAAAGGATGACACATGAGGTCTAGACTAAGTGTAGAGTGGTAGAAGATTTAAAGGCCAAAATGCAAGAGGTTACAAAGGAATGGTAGAAAAAAAAAAAAAAGGAGTTTGCTAACATATCAGACCAACAAGATAATATATGCAAAAAATTGCGAAACGAGCTATAGGAAATACAAAGCAAATGGTCTAAAGCTTTAGATCAAATGAGGAAACTAGGTGAGAAAATTGAAAAAGAAAGGAATGAGATACAAGGAGAATTGGCTAATGATTGATCCCAAGCTACAGATGAAAAAGGCTCTAGTGAAACAATTAAGAAACAACTCGAAGAAAGGCTAGGAGAATTGCAGAAATTATAGTGGGAGTTATCCACCATTTTGAGTCTCTAGGAACAAAGATAGAGGGATCCGCAACATCTAGAAATCCAATTCTAGGAGGAGTTCTGAAGGGCCTAGATGGAAATTAATGTAGAGAAGTGAGAGAAGCCAAATTTTGAGTCTATTCTATAGGACCACAACAAAGAGGTAGGAAGGTTATGTGAAGATTTTAGGTGCCCTTGAAATAATTGATCAATTGAAGGAGGACATAAAGGCTAAAGATTAGTTGTTTCAACAAGAACTCACTATGGTATGGAGGGCTGAATATATCCCCATTCTGGAAAGATTGTTTTCCTCCTATTTTGAAAAAATCGAAGTTGTAATAGTAGCCCTGAAGCTATCTCTAAGGTTCAAGGTAGATGTGTAAGAGCTTAATGCAAAATTTGGTCGAGTAGTCGACTGTATCCTACATACAGGAATCCCTTATTTTGTGGAGTTGATAAATTTAATAGTCAAACTTTATAAGATGACTGAAGAGACTCTAACAAGCACTAGGATTTCAAACTGAAGAGTAGCTACCAAAAAAGAAAATGAATTAATTATTTACAACCAGGTCACCTAGAGGAGCAAGAACTGCTAGATTGCATTGATTGAGAAGGTTGGAAAAATGAGAGGATTTTAAAGTTTTATTCCAGTTAGAATTACCTTCTCCATTCTTGCCTAATGGAGCTGTGTTAACTGAGGAGCAGATCAAGGAAGCATTAGAGGTCAAGTAGTATGATTAGTTGATACTCTGAAATTAAGCTCATCACCTACAACCAAAAAAATTGAAGAGATACTTCTCCTCCTATCCTGGCTCTTTCCGCATCGAAGCAACACATGCCAAAATGGGAGAAGTATCCTTTAAGAAGATACTTTATTTGGACCGAGCTTTTGATATTCTACATGTATTAGCTCTACCTTCTGATAAAGATTAGGAATATGTGCATTTTATCTTCGTCAAACTCTTAGGATCATAGATCTCTTTTTCTCCATTTTTTCATTTATTTTTCTTTGGGTTCATGCCTCTATGGGAAAAGGCCCCTTGTGTGTCATAATAAATTGTGGAGCTATTTTTTCTCTAAACATGTTAGCGTTTTTCTCTTTGATCTTTTAGCCCTGAAGGTTTCCATCTTTTTAGCTTTTTATGTTCACCTCACCATGTGTCGCACTAGCACATCTTTTGGAGGTCACGTGGTTACTTTTTTCTAAAAAGATTGGAATGGTGCCACGTAGTGGCTACATGGTTTTTTGAATATCATACTACTTTCAGGCACCAAGCTGGACACATGGCCACCCTATAGGGTTTTTCCACAAGATTCTCAAGAAAAGTTTGAGGAACACCCGCCAATGTGTCACGTTGCCTATTTTTTGTCAGGTGGGGTTCTTCATTATCAGCAGCGGTGTCTTTGTGGGTGTTGTCAAGTGTCAAAATTATTTTACTCTTTCATAATATCAAGGGCTAGTGTCCATTTTGGTAATGCCGTTGCTACTTGTAGATGATCAGATCAAATTTTATCAAGACATTTATTTTTCTGGCAGGAGGGATATTTTCGCAGCTCTTGTGGTATCCATCTCACAAGTTTTTATGTTGATTGACATTATTAAAGTCACTTGGTTTTTACTACTGAGATCTTCATGATCAGATTTGATGTTTGATTAGATTTTAGCACTGCATTTTGATGCCACTTGTTAGGGTTTTTTTGTTTTGGTAGTGAAGAGTGTTATGTGCTTGTATGCTTGTATGCTCTATAGCGATTTCATAATCAATTTTGAGATAACTATTTGTATCAGTTATCTGATCAAGATTAGTGTTTTTGCAATATTCTCCAAGATCAAGTAATAGAAAGAAGAAAATAATAATAGACTATGCATATGTGACCTTTACTTTGCAAATTTATTCTTTATTCCTACATGCTAAATACTCTGTGTCATTTTACCTCTTCAGATATAGTCTTCATAATTGATTCTTAGTTCCATCTTTTATATTTTTCTAGCCTAAATTCATAAGAATTGGAAAAGGTTTTGATACTCTTTCTTTTCTTGTTGAAATTATGTTAGATTTCATATGATGTTGTTGGGGAAGAGAAGTTCTATAAGGGTCTGAAACATCTTGTTCAATCTTTGATTCCTTATATTTTGTCTAACCTTAATGGGTGCTTCCCACAAAAGTATTTTAATGAATTCCATGTTCTTGTATAGGCCTTACTTGCTCATTCTACTTCAAAATATTAAGGTTTTGTGGGATTATTTATTCATTTTATCAGAATTAGGAACCTATCCGAGTTTTGAAATATTGTAAAAGCTTTGGTACATCACTTTAATTAGGTTTTATTTTTGCATTTCCTTCTTTTCCCTAAACAAAAGAAAGAGTTGGATTCCTTAAAAATTCTAGAGGTCATTCAGTGAAGAACAATAAGGTCCCCCATTCATTGAATTTTCCACAAGGTTGTTTAGAGAAGTGCTAGCTTTCATGATCAATAGTATACATTTGTGTGGAAACTTCACATATCTCATAGTATCCAATGTATGAAGTGCATGACGATATTTCTTATGACAAGTGCCACACAAATGTTTCAAGTTATTTTGTGAAGATATGCTTTTGTTGAGGCCAACTAAGGTATATTAATGATGTGATCCACTAATTCAAGGTTAAGTAGAGTTCAAGGATTGATTGAAGATGTTGTATGGGCCATACCAACTCATCTAGAAGAAATGTAAATATTTTTATTATTATTTTTATATACTACCAATGAAGATGTAGCGTGACATGCTACAAGTTCCATAATTTCTTGTTTAGGGCTGACTGAATTTGTATTTTAAAAGGATGGGGGTGATATATATAAAAGATCAAAGATGTATAGATGTTGATGGAAATGTGTGAAGATCAATGAGTGCATGAGAAGAGCATCAAAAGATCGACCAAAAACCTAATGATTAGAATTGATGAATCTCAGTGGTTGAAGCCATAAATCTAATCATAATTTAGTTCCTCCCTTTTTTTGTTTAGGGATTAGTAGCTTCCTAGGGTTTTAGCCCCTAAAATAAATTCAAGGAATAGTTGCTTCCTTGGGTTGTAGCCCAAAATAAAAGTTTTAATTATTAAATTTACTTGTGAGGTTGGATTAGGATAGTAGCTCCTAGAAGCATTTCTCACCATAGTTTTTCCTCTATGGGGTTTTCCACATAAATAGGGTGTCATTTTTGTTATTGTGTGTGTGCTTATCTTCTCTCATATTTTTTCAATTAATGGAATTATTAATTGATTTAACTTAACATCAACAATCATTAATTGGGATGAAATTTTAAAGAATATTGTTTCACCCCTCATCTTAGTATATCAGTGTGTTCAATAGAAAGAGTACCACCTAACATTTATTGTTGTTATTCTTTTTATTCCAACTAATTGCAAGTGTCAATTGCTTGGTTGTGAAGGTGGAAAATTTAAATCCAGTATTATCAGTAGCCATATACATGATAGGAATTGAGATTCTAGTTTTGGTATTTCCTCCCAAAACCTGGTACACTACATAGTATGTTATTATGAAATAGTCTTCAAATGTGTCAAGGTTGAAGGCTTCCATTACACTAGCAAGGAATCTAGTGTACACTATAACTATTTATGTCTTGATGTTAACTCTATTTGAATTGTTTAGATTATGTGGCCTTATTTTTTTATAGTTTCATATTAAAAACCTCATAGATGGAGGCCTTGTCAACCTAAATCAATTCTCCTCCTTTCGTTTCCCTCATAACTCTAAAATTTTCATCACAGTTGTTTGCCATTTGTCTAACTAGGTCCATATCCATGAATATGTTAAGGAAAACCAACTTCCCTAAGTCATAGGTCAAGACATTTGAAATTGAGACCTCAGAAGCTCTTTTTCCATACTAGTGAGTAAACAAGCTCCATATAGTTATAGCAAGCTATATATGTTTTAATTCATGTGCATTATCTAGTAGACCAACTACTACATTAGGGCCATGGAAAAAATAGCCCTTATTGTGGAACCAAGAAATTGGAAAATTAAATCTTCATCGAATGGTCTCTTTGAGGTAGAGGGTTTTCATTTTACATGACTCATGATTGCAACTTAAAATTAAAATAAGGATTTCTAAGTATAATTAGGGATTTTGTTGTTTCTAGGGTAGAGAATAAGGTAGAGTATTCTTAAATACATACCCTAATAGTATAAATTTAGTGAATTTCATAGATAAAAGTGCACTTACTTATTCTTCACTATTTAAAAACTCTAGTTTGTCACAAACACATTGGAGGTTTGGAAATTCTCTCAATAAATTCTTTAGATGCCAAATGAGTTAACTTATGGGTTAGATTTTTATTTTTATTTTTTGGATAAAAAATATGGCGATGGGAGGAGAATGGTGTTGTGTGGGAATGGTAGTTTATGGATTGTGAGGCCACAATAACATGCCATCCTTTCTCTCTGCATTTTTTTTATTTCTTCTAGTTTTGTGGTGTGGTGTTTTAGGATGTTGGGTGGGGGGTTTTTGTGTATGTGGGTGGCGTCTCTATATATTTGGTTCTTTCTCATCTTCTTCTACTCTATGCTTTATTTAGAGCTTTCTTATTTAAGGGTTTTTCCCTATCTCATCTTCAGTGATGGATCGAGGTGAAGCTTCAAGGGTCAATTCTACTCTGGATTTATGAATTAATTTTGGAACAAAATATCCTTCTCGTTCAATGAAGTTTTTTTATAACAACTTGTTCTCTAATGTTTCAGGGAATGGAGCATTCATTCTTTTTGGAGGTCCTCGTATTCCAAAAATTAATGCGTTCTTGGAACAAAGAAAAGATAGGCCGGTGTTGATAATTCAACCCAAATCAATTATGGAGGATATTAAGTATTACTTGAAGCATGCTTTACTCTACAATTTTTTAGGAATGAGGGTTTCAATCCATTTTTTGGAGTCGTGCGCTCATCATACCTAGTCCCCAGAGGGTGAAATGGAAATAATGTTGTTAGCAAAAAGTTACTTCATGGTGACTTTTAATTGCATGGTGGATTACAATAGAGTGTTCAAACATGGGCCTTATTTCCACAACCAGATTGGTTTATTTATTAAACCTTGGCATGCAGGTTTTGATCCTTCAAAGGCACTTTCAAATTGGGTTATGATGTGGGTACGTCTCCCTAGATTTCTAATACAATGTTGCCGTAATGAAATCTTGCTTTAGGTTGCTTTGTTGCTAGGGAAACCAGTGGGTCCTTCCCAAGGAAACTCAGGAGAGAAAGGTAATAAAATTTTCTTACATTTTTGTTGAGATGGATTTAAATAACCCTCTTCCAGATTCTTTGAAAATTTGTATGGATTCATATTCTTGGGTGCAACAGCTAGATTATGAGATATTTCCCCCTCATTTCCATCTATAGAGAAGATGCCTGAAGTCTAAATATTCTGAGTCTCACACTACTCAACCTCCTCATAATCCTCCTAAGGTCAAAAAATTCAAGGAACCCATTCCTGGTGAGGCTGTAGGTGTGGAAGGTTTTATTCTTGTTAAGGCTTATAATAGGAACTAGGGTCAGAAGAGGACTCTTAAGGAGAATTAGGAAGGAGATACCTGTAATAGGTTTGAGGTTCTAAATGATCTCAGTCAGTAGGAGGTGAATCCGAGTATGATGTTTATGGATTAGGGTGTTTCAGAAGGGGCTCAGGAAGGAATTATTCCATATTACAACCACACTTCTCAAGAGGCCGGTGCTTTGCAAATGGAAACGGATCTAAGTTTGGTGGTCCATGGGAGGTCCAAGCCTTTTTCGGATGCAAAGATGGGGGAGGGAGAGATCTATCCTCCATTGGTGAAAGTGGGTTCTGATTCAGTAAAAGGTAGCAAGGCTTCTCCTTTGGTGGGAATCCTTCAGATAAAAAAAAAGAAAGGGGTTGTTGAGAAGTCTTCTAAAGTTTGGAGAAAGAAGGACTTGGAAAAAATAAAGATGATGGGGTATACTTTGGTGGAGTCTTGATCTATTAAGACCCTATATTCCCATTTTTCTAACCCTCAAAAATGATCATCCTCTCTTGGAATGTAAGGGGCTTGAACATAAGCCCTCAACAAAAATATGTACATGAATTGGTGATAATTCATTCTTTTGATGTTCTTTTTTCACAAGAGACTAAGTTATCTATTTAAAGTATGATTGGTTTATTTCCAAAGCTATGGGGGTGGGGTGACTATCAGTGTATTGGGGTTCATGGTAATGCAGGGGGTTTGGCTTGCTTGTGGAACCCATTGAATTTTTGTCCTTCTTCATGGATGTCCTCCAAGTCTTCCATCTATATGGTTGCTTCAAGTATGGAGTTGAGGGAAACTATTCTACTTTCAGACATCTATGCACCTATTGATTTTTCTAGTAAGTAGTTATTATAATCTCATTAATTTCATATGGAGCCTTGCTATTTTTTTCCCTTGGATTATTGTGGGTGATTTCAATACCATTATTGAGTTGGATGAGAAGAAGGGTGGTATTGTGAGATTGGAGCCCTTTGCTTTCCTTCTTCATGATAATATATATCGCTTGAATCTGGTTGACATTAAGCCTCGTAATGGTTAGTTTACTTGGAACAATAGGAGAATGGGAGAGAATTGTATTGCTAAGAGACTCGACTATTTCTTGGTTTCATGTTTCTCAATGAGACCTGATTGTGGTCTACTTTCTTTGAGATTTTGGACTAGAGGGGCTTGGATCATTGGCCTATTGTGTTATTTTCTACTTCGAATCATGTTGCTTGGTCCCCTTCTTTCAAGTTTCAACTTATGTGGTGAAGATATTCTTCTTTGCAAGAGTATGTGGCTAAATGGTGGCAGAAGGGAAGACCTGCTCATGGCGTTGCTATGTATTCTTTTTCCAAACTACTACAATATGTGAAATATCAACTCACAAGGTGGAATAGCTAGTGTTTTGGGAATATTTTTCATGTTAAGGTTGTTGCTCTAGTTGAATTGGATCTCATCACTTGGGAGATAAGGGAGTTTTTTCTTTCTACGGATTTACTCGAGGAGACAAATAATTAGAAAGCTTTGGAAGAGTGTGAAATGCACAAGGAAATTTATTGGAAACAAAAGGTTTGCATTGAGTGGTTACAAGAGGGAGATAGAAATAGTAATTTCTTCTTCAATTAAGTGAAAGCCAAAAGACATGGTAATTATAGTCCTGTTCTTGTAAATGGTATGGGTGCACATTTATCTTCTTTGTAAAATATGTCTAGAGAAGCTTCATAGTTCTTTGCTTCATTATTTAGAGAGGAGTCTAAGGATGGTTTGGTGGAAGAAAACCATGATTTGTCTTGTATCCACTCCTTGGTTACTGGGGAGATGAATGAGTATATTTTGGGCTATATATCACTGGAATAAATTGAGGATACTATTTTCCACATGAAGAAATGGAAAGCCCTGTGACCTGATGGATTTTCGGTTGAATTTTATCAAGAATTTTGGGATATCATGAAGCTGGACCTATTGGAGGTGGTCCGTGAGTCTTAGATGAATAAGCAGATGTTGTAGGCTTCAAAAAATTCCTTCCTTTCTCTCATTCCCAAATGTGAGGGGGCCAATAGATTGAGTCCATTTTGACTTGTTTCCCTTTCGAATGTGGTTTATAAAATCATTTCCAAGTTGATTGCTAAAAGGTTGAAGTGATGGCTTAGAGGGCTTATCTCTTAGGAACAGAGTGGTTTAGTGGAGAATTGAAAAATTCTAGATGGGGTAGTCATTGCTACTGAAACTATTCATTCTATGACATCCTCAAAAGAAAAGACTATGTTCATAAAGCTAGATATGGTAAAGGCCTATGATAGAGTTAAGTGGTCCTTCTTGCGAAAAAATCTTATTGATTTTGGTTTTGCTAAGGAGTGTGTCTAGTGGGTTATGTGTTGTGTTACTTCCACTTCTTTCTCAGTGTTGATAAATGGTGAGCCTTCTTCTATTTTTAGTGTTCTAGAGGCCTTCATCAAGTTAAACCTCTCTCTCCTTGTTTATTTATTCTTCTTGTTGGAGGTCTAGGGAGACTAGTGAAACATAATGTGGATTTGGGTTTCATTCAGGAATGGGTGTGGGGAAATGGTTTTCCTCCTCAATCTCACCTACAATTTGTGGATGATACTACTTTGATGGGTATGGCTAAGATCAGAGAAGCTATGAATTTGTGCAAGACTTTGGATATCTATCTTGTTGCTTCTAGTCAAAGGATTAATGAAGATAAATCTTCCATTTTATTCTTCAATACTTCATGACTTATTCAACAAAGGATTGCTTGTATCTTGAGGTTTCAAATTGGCTCTCTTCCTTTAGCTTATATTGGCATTCCTATCTCTTCTTGTAGTCTTCCTAGGGAGTCATGGTAGAATATTGTAGACAAGTTTAGTGTGAAGGTTAATCTATCCTTTGTTGGTTGTGTTTAGCTACTTAAATATGTTGTGTAGGCTCTTCCTATTTATAGATGCATGCTCTAGGTGGCTCTAGTTAGGTTTGTGAATAATTTGGATTCTTTGGCTAGAAAATTCTTATCGGAGGGAAGCTTGTCCTCTTCTAAGTGGAGCCTAGTGAAGTGGGATACTGTGTGTAGCTTGAAGTAGTTTGGGGGTCTTGGATTGTGGTAGTCGACTTGGTCTAGGTTGGCATTAGGTACAAAAATTTACTAGAGGAGGTGTGTGGAGTAGGATCATATCTAGGCTAGGATTTTTTCTCACAAGTACCTTCCATGGGTTTTCAAGGAGGAGATTCTCAGGTATCCTTTGGTGGGGAAAGGTTCTATGATTTGGAGAACACTTAAGAAAGGAGCTACATTGATCAAGGAGGGATTGTTCTGGGTATGTAATAGTGGGGAAGAGGCTCTCTTTTGGTCTAATTCTTGGGATGGTTTTCCCCCCATTTTGTGCTAGTATCCTAGTTTTTTGAATCTTTACCAATTCTTCTTGGAGGCTGGTTGGTCAAGGGTGATTGATTTTAAGACTTCTTATCCATTGGGAAGATGGAGGTGGCTAGGTGAAAGGATCCTGGTGATTGGCTTGTTGTAGGGTTGGAGGACGATTGTATTGAGCTTCAAAATATTTTGGCTAGTAGACAATGCAACTCCCTTAGGGATAAGAATGTTCTAGCTTGGAGCACATATCCTAAGGGTGCTTTCATTGTGGCTAGTGGCTATTAGGAGTTGTTGTATCACATGTTTGGTTGGGTGGAGGTACCTTGGTGGAAATATGTATGGAACAAGTTTTCATGGCCAAAGTGTAATTGTTTTGTGTGGACTCTGGCTTGGAATAGATGTTTGACTTGGGATAATCTTTAGAACTAGGAATTCTAGGGTCCCTCTAATTATGTTCTATGCAACCGCAATGAGGATTCTTCCCATTTTCTTTTTTGTTGTTATTATTCTATGTTGCTCTGACAATTATGGTGGGGTGTTTGGAGACATCCGTGTGTTCATTCTTCTTCCCTTGTTGAGTTTTGGAGCAGTCTAGAAAGACCTTCTACCCAGGCCTCTTTCCTCTAGATTGTGTGGTGCATTGGTCCTACTTTTATCATTTGGAAAATTTGGTTGAAAATAAATTGTAGGATTTTTTGTGGTGATAATTTAATGGTTCAATAGGTTTGGAACACAATTGTTGGTATGATCCAAGAGCTGGTTGAAGCCAAATGTGAAGTGCCCTATCCTTTGGAAAGGAGTTGTTACACACCAATTGTGTAATTATTATTTACTAATACAATGAAGGGTAAAATTTGAATGTAATTTGAATTATGGAGATGAATAAATTGTGCTCGTATGATTTTATCGATGTGAATGTTATCTCATTTGATGATATATCAGCGGATTTTATTTCATGGGGAAATACTGCATATATGTGAATAGATGGTTATTGAATTATTATTCTAACTTTGGAGATTTTTATGTATACTGCATATGTTCTGAACAATTGACTATCATGTGCATGTGTTAGTTGATGTAGGTATATGTTCCATTCCTCTAGGCGGAGGGGAAGTATCACTTGGGAGAAGATCTTGGTCAGGTAACCAGTAACATAAAGTATCTGAGCATACACACACCAAATTTAATGTGATTAAGTTGAGTTAGTTTGTAGGAAGTTGGTAAGTCATTCTTAGTTGATATACCTACATTTGTAAACTTGGTCTTGTTTACTACTAAGTGCATTATTGGGTGATGTTTATCTGTTTGAGATTTGAGTCCTTCCTTATGAAGTTGTGTTGATTGTGCTTGGGTTGAGTCTTTGGGCTTTATGAATGGTTACCTTTACGTTGTTTCATATGAATGTAAAACATAGCATGTATGGGCATATATATAAATACATATACATAGACATGTGTATGAGAGCATTAGAAAATGCACATGTATGTGAGTAGAAATACTCAGAGAGGTACATACATGAGGAAACAACTATATCTGTGTGTGTGTGTGTGTTTGTGTGATTATAGTCAAAATGTCATAATCATTCGATATCAAATGGATTACTTAACTATCATATTACCCTATAATGAATATGCTTGCATATATATACACAAACACACTTGCAAGCATTAATGCTTACCAGAAAAGTGTACATATGTATATATTATATAAGTATATGTGTATAAATATATACATGTATTATTATTCACAGAATATGATAAAAGAGTTATACATCTGATTATAGAATGGGTATATATATTATATGGATAAGACTATATATACATATATATGTAGTTAATAGGGTATTATGTGAAAGATAACTTGATTGTATTTATTTACATATCTATATATTCAATGTATACAATCTTGATGACATAGGATAAATATAAATATATATGATAGTATATATATACACATAAATATATATATATATAAATATAGCATTGATGGTATATAATGATTTATATGTGTGTGTGTGTGTGTGTGTGTGTGTGTGTTTGTATATATATATATATATATATATCTATTAATATATGGTATTACATAACTATATATATAGATATGTCGTTTTGAAGACAATAAGAATTAGCAAGTTTGAGGGCTGAATATATCTCATATTGGTCAAAACTAAAGGGAAAACTATCTACATTATATAGTGCAGCCATTAAAGTTGATTTTGAGATAGAAACTTAATCGATACCTTTCAAAAATCTCTT
The DNA here is from genome assembly GCA_007258455.2 of Sequoia sempervirens. Taxonomy (NCBI): domain Eukaryota; kingdom Viridiplantae; phylum Streptophyta; class Pinopsida; order Cupressales; family Cupressaceae; genus Sequoia; species Sequoia sempervirens. The sequence continues at coordinate 104,246 of VDFB02320317.1, read as the reverse complement.
TAGTATGAACTAGCAAATTACCAAGCTATAAATGCAAGGCATTGGAATGTTTAAGGTTCCTGTTCAAGCGTATAAGGCATGGGACACATATTTTAAGAGGTATTACACATATGATATATGTATAGGAATTGCATAATATAGCGTAGGCTTCATATACTAGTTGAGTCTTGAGCCATGTGACTGTTATTAGAATTCAACTATCTCTTATTCAATAGAAGTTGATTTATGAAGGTTGTCATAGTCGATAAATACTACGATAAATGATGCAGGAGCATCCAGTGGTGTGAGGGCAATCTTGCATCACCCAAAAAGATGCTTTCCATTTATGTTCCTGTTGTTTTCTTTTTGTAGATATTTTTTGCATTTTTGGATACCCTTTTCATCGAATAAGAGTTTCCAACTTTCAAAACTGCTTTTACTTTTTCTCGCCAACTTCTATTTTAGCGTGTGTGTGAATTTGAAGGCGTAAAGACATAAATTTATAAAGGTTTCAGGATGGAAAAATAAGCACTTTGGCAAAAAGAATTAGGTCAAGATCATTCATGGTTTGAAAGTTATTCAAAGTTTCCGCTTTTTGCCCTGAAAAACCTTCCAGTCCAGTTTGAGGCACTAAACGGTCCCGTACGGGCCCAAAAATCATTGGAACCAAAGCAGCAAGTTCTTAGCGCGTTCTTTACTTTGAGACCTTTCCAACGGTTCAAACGGTTAAAAAAACAGAGTCCAGATCAAAAGTTATGGCTTCTAGTTAAGTTGGTCGATTTTTGGAAAATTGCCAATTTTCGAATTAAGACTTAAATTTTGAATCTCAATTTGTAATTTTTGGTGCCAAACTGCCAGAACTCATAACTCGAATGTTGTTTTTGGCTCCAAAGGGAAAAGCGGCTATTTATGGGCTAGTTTATCATTTTTGAGTAGCTTTTTGGGGAAAAGAGTTCGCATGCTATGAAAGGGGAACTTCTGTAATTTTCTGTAGTTTCTGAATCTTCAGTAACTTGCATGTACCATAGAGCACGAGGATTTGGGATCCTCTGCATGTAAGATTTCCATTATTGAATAATAATAAAGTTTTCTAGTTGTGTGCATTATTTATGTGTCTTGGGTTTGCTCCCTCGTCAATAAATAAAGGTCGATAATAGTCATTATTGACTATGTTTAATGAAGCCAATTAAATAGCTTATGACTATTTATGGAAGCCAATTATCATATAGAAAGACATGTGAGGGTATGTGCAGGATCATGATGGGCCAAAAAGTTGCAATATGATGGGTATTTATAGGGTACGTGGCTGACGACTTTTTTTTTACCCAAAATTAATGAAACGAAAAGGGATTTTAAAGGAGACTCGTTCTACTCAATATAAATTATGCTTTACTTTTGAATTTAATAAATACTATTATTCATCTTCATTTAGTTCATGATCGTGTCCTAACCGATAGTTTGCTTTCTGAAACATTTGTTAACGCAGATCACATTTTGAACTAAAATATGTGTCATAATTCTATGTTGTGATACTATAGGATTAAAAAAAAATTGAATTTCAAAGTTTTTTGACAAAAGTTAAGGTGGTTAGATGCACTCCACTTTTATATTTTTGTGTTAATAAAATCATAATTAATTATTTCATCGCGGAAAAAAAATTACAAAATATAGATCACACTCCAAGACATGTGTCCTTCATTTTATATCTAAAATATTGAGTGGTTAACATTATCATTTTATTAGGTTGGGGTGGTCGTAAAGATACCATTTCTACTTTTCCCCATTTATAATATAGATTAGGGGCTCTCGAAATTTCTCACCAAATAGATTTTGTTTAAAAATTAGTAGTTTAGAAACTACATTCAATTTGATACAAATTATATTCTTACATATTTTTGAAATAATATAGATAACTTATTCAAATATTTATGTCAAGTTGCCTAACTCTGATTTTTCTGAATTTTTTGCCACTTAAGGGCCTATTTTTTCCATGATGATCCTACACATACCCGTGATTTATGATGTATTTATGTCTATGATAATCTTGAATTAGTCGACGCCATTAGTAAGATGAATCTTGACTTTGTCAAACATATTTATCTACTCAAGGGTGAACCCAAAAAAGTGGTTTAAAATTGGAGTGAGGAAGAAAAAGTTGAAAAAAATGACCCCATGGAAAAAAAAAAAAAATTTGTGGTTTGAAAAAACTAATAGGTTCGAATGAAGCAAAAGAGGATTCGCTAGAACTAGGTTTTGGATGAACCTATTCAATGAACTTCCCACCATTCCTGCCAAAAAACACAAAGGAAAGCCCTTTTTGAAAGTGGGTTTGAATGAACCCTGGTTTGAGCGGACCCCTGGGGGTTCGAATGAACCCCCATTTCCCCACCTTTCCACTCTCTAGCATGTAAAAACATGGGTATATGCAGGATCATAATGGAAAAAATAGGCTCTTAAGTGGGAAAAAAATAAGAAAAATAAGAAATAGGCAACTTGACATAAAAATTTGAATAAGTTATCTATATTATTTAAAAAATATATAAGAATTGAATCTATAGAAAATTGATTGTAGTTTCTAAACTGCTAGGTTTATTTAAAAGAATAAAATATCTATTTGGTGAAAATTTGAAATTTCAATGCAATAGTACATAAATTTTAGGGAAAAAAGAAGTAGGTGTCTGTTTGACCACCCTAACCACAATAAAATGATAATATCATTTTATAAGATTTTAGATATTAGTAGAGACTCATGTCCCGATGTGATGCATATATTTTTGTAATTTTTTTCCAAGTAAATAATTAATTATGATTTTTTTATTACAACTTTTAAAAATTATAAAAAATCCTATGTCTGGCCACCTTAACTTGGCCAAAAGTTCATGAATTTTTTTAATTTATTTTTTCATCCTATAGTATGTGAAGCATAAAATTTGACACATGTTTCAGATTCAAAAAATGTGATACCGTTTGAAAGCTATACATGTTTTTCAATCAGCCTATCAATCAGGACTTTAGTTGTAATTCCGATAGAAAATGAATAATAATTGTTTATTAAATTTAAAGTAAATCATAATTTATATTGTTGGAAAGTTGATAATATCCTTTTAAAACCCTTTTTGTTTCATCATTTTTGGGTAAAAAATTGTCAACCACATACCCAGATATCCACTTTTTGGCCCATGATGATCCTGCACATACCCACATTAGAATTTTTCCCTTCAAGCTTGGGTTGAGGATGAAAATGGAGGAGACTTCACAAAACAACCGGATGATGATAGTCTCAGAACAAGCTATTCAGTGAATATAATTTTAATATGTTTTGGTTTTATTGTGTATTTGTTTTTTTAGTTTTATTAAACATAGGTTTTTCACAGAAAATCAAGCTCTTTATTTTGCACATGCGGAAAAATAGCAGATTATCAAAAATTATTCTTGAAAAATATGAGTGCACTAGATATTGAAGTCCTTGATCCAACAAAAAAATATATTGAATTTCGATACATACAAAAAAGTTACGCATTATACGGTCACGATGTTTGAATTGTAATTAGTTTGACTTCAAAACTTGATTAAGGAAAAAATATTCAATAAAAAACTATCTAACCAATTGGAAGCACTAGAAATTGAGTTAAAAATCTAAATTTAAAGAATTAGAATTTTTTCCTTTATGAAAAAAATGTTATGCATTATACGGTGAGCGTCACTCCTGAAAAAATGTTTGTTTACTCAAAAAAATAGTTTTCGAAGGAGATGGAAAAAGAAGTGCAATTGTTTCCCAAAAATTTGAAAAAAATATATTTAGAATCTACAGACAAAATGTTACAAATCACTAGTTTGCATCATCTTCAAATTCCTCACGGTTTAGCCACTATAGGTGCCTGAATGTGAAAATTTAGTTAGAAAAAATTATTTCAGTGTCTAGTTTGGCCAAAAATTGTAAACCAGTATTGTGGGATCACCCTCAAGTTGATTCATTCTCTAAAAAGTTTGATTGAAACTTGCTATCATAAAATGGAAGTTGACTTAATCTTTTGGTAGTTAAACCACGCCAAATATGAGGGTGAGATAATGGAAATGGCACCACCTTTGAATTTAAGTTTTTGTAGATGTCTTTTCATTGTGACAATTTGAATTAAACATATGGAGATTGAATAAGTCTTCAAATTGTTGTCACTAAACAAGTCGACCTATAGGTGATTATGCTAAGTATTAGCTTAAGAAGCGATCACCTTTTTGATATGTTTCATGTGTTGCTTTGCATTTAGCTTGTTCATTTACATGCCTAAATTGTAGGCTTTGAGGTGACCAAATTTCTTTATAAATAGCTGAATCATTTCATTTGGAATGGACACATTCTTCCATAAGATAATACATCTTTTGCAATTCATATTTTTGTATTATCCAGCCATAGTTTTCTTTTCATTGAAAGGGAGAAAGGAAGTGAGTTCATATAGTTTGAGAGGAGATTATATTTGAGAGGATATTATACTTGAGAGAAGATTGTATTTTGAGAGGAGTAAGCTATTATCTTGAGAGGTAGAGTTCATAGTGACATTCTTGAGAAGTTGTTTACCAAGCTTGCTACAGTCAGAAAAGGTTGCATTGCTCCCATTTGTTTGGACAAGCGAAACATGCATGGGAATCTCTTCTACATTGTTATTTTACATTTGAATGATGTGTCTTGTATGCATGGTTGAAATGTCTTTCCCAATATATTCATTAGAGAAGTTAGATTATTTTGAGAAGGAAATTGAAGCTTTTATGCTATTTTCATAATGTGTTTATCATAAGTATTATATACGGGTATGTGCAAGATCATGATGGGCCAAAAAGTGGCGATATGATGAGTTTTTGTAGGGTATGTGGTTGACGACTTTTTTTTACCCAAAATTGATGAAACGAAAAGGAATTTTAAAGGAGATTCTCAGCTTTCCACGAATACAAATTATGCTTAATTTCAATTTAATAAATAATTATTATTTATTTTATATTTGAATTACAACTAAAGTCTTGATTGATAGGCTGATTGAAAAACATCTATAGCTTTCAAATGGTATCACATATTTTTGAATCTAAAACATGCATCACATTCTATGCTCTGCATAATATAGGATTAAAAATAAATAAAAATTGAATTTCATGAAGTTTTGACCAAGTTAAGGTGGTCGACATAATGAAGTTTTTATTTTTAAAAGTTGTAATAAAAATTCATAATTAATTATTTACTTGGAAAAAAATTACAAAAAAATATGCATCACATCTGACATGAATCCTCTACTTATATCTAAAATATTATAAAAATATTATCATTTTATTGTGGTTAGGTGTCAAACAGACACCTACTTCTTATTTTTTCCTAAAATTTAAGTACTACTGCATTGAAATTTGAAATTTTCACCAAATAGATTTTTTTTTATTTAATTAAACCTAGTAGTTTAGAAACTACATTAAATTTGATACAAATTCTATTATGACATATTTTTGAAATAATATAGATAACTTATTCAAATTTTTACATCAAGTTTCCTAACTCTGATTTTTCTAAATTTTTTGCCACTTAAGGGCCTATTTTTTCCATGATGATCCTGCACATACCCATACTAGGTGTGATTGAACATGAAAATAACATATGGTATGTTTAGCTAAGTTATTGAATTAGCTAGGAAAGCTTTTGTTTACTCCTAGAATAAATAAGCTAGTATGGGAGGGAGTTTAAGTACTTATGTGTAGGTAGGGTTACTCAAAGTACATAGGTTATCTAGGATGAAGGACTATCCATTGAAGGAAATACCTAGCTTTTGTACTTACATTTAAATAGGATTATTCCAAATATATTATTATGGTGATAGATTATCTAGGATGATGGACTATTCATTGAAGGAAATACTTATGTGTAGCTTAAGATAGCCTTAAGTCAAATTGGTCTCGAGTAGTGTATGTGATAGATGAATTCATTAGAAGTACTGAATGAAATCACTTTGGCCAAAGTAGTGTGAATGTATGAAACTCCACTCTATATTTTGTGACTATCGAGACTACACTGTTAGTTAACCTTGGTCTAGTATTACATGATAGATGTAGACATTGTGGGATTACAAGTTCTAGTTATATAGGACACATCACTATGCTCAGCTGGTTGTCGTTATCGATTACTCTACCAATCTCTTCGTCGAAGGGAAGGGCCATCTATTCAATTATAAGATGTACGGGGGACTGCATTATGAGTCTGTGGTTGGTAGAAAAGACCCTAAGTGATGCTTCTCCTCCACAATAGGTGATAGAAGAACCAATATTTGAAAGGAAGGATTCTGGACAGTCTTACAACTATTTGTTCTAAAGCTCATTAGAGGTATGTATGTACATGTAAGTATTCTTGTATTATTGTAACTTGTAAAATTATTGTAATGAAATGGAATCTTTATTGTAATATGATATTGCATCATGTTCATATATTCTTAATAAAAGAAAGGAATTTTTTATTGCAATGACTTGTTACCTAATATATTTACTCGCAAGTTGTAAATTTAGAAATCTTTACTACATTAAAGGGTTGGCATGTTACAGGAGTGATTATATGAGATTGTGAATAGATTGGGCTTGTAGGGGTTGAATTTTGTCTCTGCTTGTGTCAGAAGAGGTAGGAAAGCTAAAAATAAGGTTCATAGGGTTGGAAGATGGTTGCCTCCTTCGGTGGATATTCTGAAGATCGATATGGATGGTTCCTCTAGGGGTAATCTTGGGCCTATTGGGATTGGTGGAGTTGGAAGAGACTATTCTAGATCGATTATTTTCTTTTTCTCCATTCATAAAGGGCGACATTCTAACAACTTTATGGAGGGGTTGGCAATTCTCTAGGATATTGAGCATGCTTGTGCTTTTGGTTGGCATAAGATTATCTATGAATCTTACTCATAGATTATTGTTATTCTGTTGCACAAGAAAAAGGTGGTTGAGGTTAATTGGCATCTCGCTTTGGTGGTTCGACAAATTTTGCAAATGTGCTCTATGTTGGAAGTGGTGTCTTTTTCCCATATTCTATGTGAATGGAATAGGGTTGCTGACTATTTGTCTAAGTGGGCTTCAGAGCATATAGATGATTGGAAGGTTGAAGGGTGGGGATAGTTATCCCCTAATTATTTTCATGAATTAGAGAGGGTCATTACTGATGATATGGAGTGATAAGGTGTTTTTGGTTGTATGGATGATGGTTTTTTTCATGGATGGATTTTCTTGTGCTTTCTTTCTTGTGAGCCTATGGGTTCCTCAATCCCTATGTACTATTAATTTCTTGATTTCAATAAAGTTTTTACCCCTTTTATTTAAAAAATTTATAGGTTAGATTATAGTATTTATAGAATAAATCATGAAGAAAATCTAGTAGCAATCCATAATGCATCATTACATTCAATTCATACAAATTGGGAGCCTCTAGATATAAATTTTACAAGTTTGAATGTGGTCCATTGATCTCTTGATGAAAGGAAATATTTGATGATAAAAAATGATTTAACCAGTTTGAAAATACTTGATGTGCATTGATAGATCTTCAACCAACAAATTCAATCCAAGTGGGGTCAATTTACACATTATCTAAGATGAGCCACCAGGAAAGAAACTTAAGAGTGGGTGACATCATCAAATAAGCCACGTGGTAGATTTCTACAATTCCGTAACTTGAAAATAGAGTCATTACTAAGAGCTTGTAGACTCATGAAATCTTGCTTAGATTGTGCCACATGTTCACATTGTATTAACCTTTGATGAAACATATATTGAAAACATAGATGGGGACTAACGAAACATCCCCATAGTTAAAATTAGGTAAGTTTCAAATAAAATGGGTCATAGATATTAGAGAGGGGATTTTCTAGAAATAAAAAATGAGATGACATGTATGAACCTTTTAAAGAGTTTTCAATATAGAATTTCATTTTCTCACATAGCATAAACACAAAGATAAATATAAAACTTTCCAGAAAGTTTTAGAAGCATAAACACCTTCTATTTTTAAAATTTTAAAAATCCCATAAGGACTTAATACAATCTATGTCATAAATAAGGTAAGCCATATTTCAAACATCTATTGAATACATCATCATAAAGGTTCTACTTCTAAACAAGATCTAGTATTCATAATTTCACTTGAAATTCTCTTCAAACATGAACATTGCCATTCTATTCACTATGTATAAAAATATCCACCCTTACCACAACCACCAAAACTCCTATGACTTTGTTTAATCAATATCCTTCATAAGATATAAGTTATAATTTCAATATAAATCCCCAATTAGGTCTTCCTATTTGAATACTTTTCAACCATAAAAAATATATATATATCACAAAATTAAATATCAAATAATTAGAAATTGAAGCTTGTAGATACTTATAATGATATATTAATAAAATTCTAAACTTATAACTCAAAAATAACATTATCTTTCTAAGTTTCAATAGGTCTCTTCTTGCACAGGGAACCTTTTTTTATCATATTTATAACAACTAGTTTCTTCTCAATTTAATTTGATTGATTCCCTAGTCAAATTTTGAATCTAATAATTTTATTCATCATTCTAATTCATTTCCAAATAATATAATCTAATCGAAACAATTCCATAGACGAGGATTAATAATTTTACCCAAAAACGAAAAAAATAAAAAAATTCTTTCATAAGTAAGAAATCTATCTTATATTCCTTTTCAAAATTGGCAAGATAAAATAACAATAAAAACTAAATGCAACACAATCCTTGAATGCAATTCTAAGAAAATAGTAACCCAATTTATAAATCATCAACCTATAATTCTTTCCCAAATTTCTTTATCTTTGAATGCAATGTTAAAATTTGATAATGAAATTGTTAATGCATTTCTTCATAGCACAATAGTATCAATTATTTTATTTTTTATACAATATCTAAGTATAAGAATAAAAACAATAAAATAACATTTAACTTCAATTAGATAATGAAATTATGTTTTAATATTATTTTTCACTCAATGCAAACATATCTAATAATCACGTATTAGAAAATTAAATGTTCTTTTCAAAAAATTTATATCACAAAATTCTCATCCATTGTACATATTCTATTATTTTTTTCTTTTCTCATAAAAGAATAAATAAAATTAAAATGATAAATGAATTTTATTATCTTTCTAAACTATACTTTGGAAAAAAAAAAAACTAATTTCCTATCTTTATGGATAGTGAGTGTTCAAATTATGGCTTTGCTTATCTGCCTATTTTGGCCATCCTGGGCTCTTCCATATATTCTTTTCTCTTGTAATTTAGGTTAAATGCTTTTGTCTCTCATCAAATGTGAATACATCATTATCAGCTACTTTTCTCCAAAAATCTTTTTATATATCTAAAGTCACATGGCAAGTGTAGACAAGGGATTATGGGAAAAGATGGATGGATGGTGAAAGGCATATGAAGAATCATTTAGTTTTGGCTTGTCTCCCACATGGAAGCTCCATTGAATTTTTCTTTAAGATTTCCATATCAAACATCTTTTAAGGTGCATTCCTGCAATAAACAATAAGGCATTGAATATTAATGTGTGCCATCATAAGCCAACAATACTCTTAAAAGTCCAACTTGGTATATCTCTTGCAATTTGATAATATTTTAAGCTTGTAAAGCTCAATCAAAAGACTGGTTAGCGGCGTAGTAGTCAAGTAGCCTCTCACGGGATTCGTTAAGTGATTAGTAAAGTAATAATTCATCTTTGCGAGAAAAAATAATCATTTCTAGTGTCAGGTTATGATACATGGATTCTCTGTATCGTCTATGATTGTACTAACACAGATAATAGAATAGGAGTTATTGCAGTACCAATGTTAAATATAGGCCGTACGATATATCTTCAAGTAAATTATTTTATTTGGCTGCATAATAAAAATAGTTTAAGAATCAAAATATAAGTTTTTAATCTACAGTATAACAATTTTAAATATAGGCAGTACGATACACCTTCGAATAAAATATCTTATTTGGCTGCATAATAATAATAAATATAGTTAAAATAATTTTATTAATAAAAGATAAACTTATTAATGATTCAAGTAATTTTTTGCTTTAAAGTTGATATTAAATTAATATAATAAAGGAGACTGAATTTTTTTATCTTTTATTATTTTGTTGATAGACAAAATAAAATTTTAAATGTTAAATAAGATGAATTGATATATTTTGTAATAAAAAATAGTATTCAAATTTATATGAATATATTAGATCTTATCTGAAAATAAGGTTTAAAATAAAATACAATAAAATAGGAATTATGTAGATGCCATCACAAGATAAAGATATAATAATAAACACAAATTAAACAAGGGTTTCAATTTTAGTATTATGTTGGCTAAAACTGATTATTATGTGGGTGGGATCCATTTGCAATCATATTTTTAATCATGCTAGCATTCATTTCTAATATCAAAATATAATATTTCAATAATAATTTGTAGTGTCAAAAAAAGGATCCCTTGACATTTTTCGCACTCGTTTGGGTCCTCCTTGTGCATTTTGACTTAATGTTGCTTTGATTTAGTGTTGTAATGTGGATAAAACATTCACATTAGGTCTTGGGCCCTTGTGAGCTAATGGAATTTAATGATGCCTTGCAAAAGTGTTGTGAAGTGTTGTAACACACTTTCACACTTTTCTCGGATTTTATCAATTAACTAAGCATAATAAACATAATTCTAATCAGAATTAATATTATTCTAATTCAAATTCCTAAGGTGGGACTCATTTGCCATTATGGGCGAATGAGTCCCCTTTAACTCAAAATTCAAATTTTATTTAAATTTCTCGCAGGTTTTTATTCTGCAAGATCTAAGGTCGGCCTATAGTTTTGTAATACAAGGTTCTTTCTCTCATTTCATCCTATCAAGCAATCAAATCACCTAGCATTCAAGAGAGTTCACAAGAGCATTTGAGCATTCACAAGAGCATTCAAGGAATTTTAAGGGTATCATTTAAGAGAATTCTTCAAGTGTCATTCATCATGTCAAACATTGCTTGCATCATGTTGTTTTCGAGCTAACAATTGTGATGTAGGGTTAGTGATTCAAGTAAGCATTACATTCAAGATGTATAAGCATCAAGCTAGATTCTAAGTCTACATCCATTGGATCCATCACTTGCATGATTGCAACACCTTATTGCAGGGGTTTTATGAGTTGCAACATTTTCTTTTGTTCATTCATCATTCTCTTTCAATATTTCATTCTATTTTTAAGTTTAATTACCAAAAAGGGGTTTGACTAAGGAAAACCCCTACTCACTAACCCCACAAAATTTTTCCCTCTTCTTGTGTGTGTTGTGTAGGGCTAGATTGCAGATTTTCTAAGAAGCAAATGTGGAGAAAAGTTGTCAAGTCTCTAAAAGTTGTCAAAGTTGTTATCAAACCTAAGAGAAGCTTGGAGAAGATATACATGTGGAATTCTACAAATTCAGATCTAGAAATCGATCAAGCAGAGCAGGCCAGACCAAAAGGCACCGAATCCACTTTAGAATTTCTAGAAAAGCAAAAGTGGAATAATTCGCCACTATTGGCAAATGAGTCCCACTGTACAGGCCTGGACAAGATTTTTTCAAATCTAGATACCCTTTTAGTTGGAACTTGCTCCTATGCATTTTCTAGAAAACTGGACTAATTCGCCTAGCCTAGCATATGAGTCCTAGTCAGCTCCAACAATAGATTTTTCAGTGATTGAGAGCCTCATTATGCCTTCTTTTATGTTCTAGGTGCACAATTTTTGTTTCATAACTTTGCAGTATATTTTGTTCATCCTTTTAGGTCATTTAGTACTTGTTTACATATCACATTATGTTTTCCAACATTTTATTTTCCTAGTTTACACTTGGTGGTGAACCCCTCATTAGATATCATTCAATCCCTAGAACCTTCCCTTTTTAAATTTCAATCTCCTTTGCATTGAAATCTCAAGGGTTTTCTCTTGAGTGAAAGGTTGAAAAATTGGTCTTTCTCCTTTTAGGTCCAAAACCCTAGAAGTGAAAGAAAGAGCCACATTTTCTTATATTTCACAATTATTATGAAATTATATTATTTTAGTGATAGTGGGAAATAGGGTTTGCATCAAAATGAATCAACAAGATGATGAACCACTTAATTTTCCCATGCAAATCACATACAAATAACAATTAGAAATTATAACTAACTATTATAACAACTATGAGGGAAGTTTTTAGAGCTCAAAGAGGTGTGTACCTTGTTGCAAGAAGCCTGCTTTTAGGGAACAAAGGACTCATTCACCTTTAGTGGCAAATGGGTCCCTTTTAGATTTTCTGAAACTAAGATCTGGGTTATTTTCCTTGATGTCTGCACTCTCAGATTGCCAGTTGTTAGCTCCCAAAACCTGTATTTAATTTTCTAGCTTCAAGTCTTTGTTCTTGCACTTTGAAGATCAATATTGCAACTTGACAACTTTTGTAATTTTACTCTAAACTTGCTCTCCACTTGATATTCAACCTCTAAATTTGGAAACCGTGAGTACCTTTAAAAATCTGCAAACACTATACTCAAACAAGGGTTAGTATCAACAAATCCTTCAAGAATACTCCTATGAAATACATTGTAAATGTTCCAAAATGCCACAAAAGATAAAGAAAAGCCAAATGCATGATGAAAACATTCAACAAATTACCTATTCCATAGTTGGATTGGTGTCACATGTGCTAGTGACCCTTTCCCAATCCTTGATAAAAGCTCAAAATGATAAAATGCAAATGGAGATGATGGAGTGGATGATGAACAAGATCAAATCTCAAATGAAGAGAGTAACCTTGCATAAGATTGTGAAGGATTTGCTTGAGGATGATGCACCTATTTAAAGATTTTCAAAATGCCAAGTGTTGAAGAGGGACCAATGTGGGATCAAAAACAAGCCAATGAGTTGAGGACACTTGTCATCATGTGATTAGTTGATGTATGTGCAAGATTTGGGAAGAGTGCCCAAGAGGGGGAAATTTTGAATTCAAATTTTGCCATAAATGCTGAGAGGGGGACAAGGAAAAATAGCAATAAATGCCATGTTTGACTTGTCATTGTTGAGAGAAAATGATGTTTTAATAAATCAATAAAATTGATTTATTGTGCAAGTGGCTAGGTCTAGATAATGCAAGTGGGATGTGATTAGCATTAGATTAGGATTAGATGATGATTATGCTGATTTAATGCTGATTAGGTGAGTTGACATTTTGGACTTTGATAATTGATTTATTTAAATCAGAAAATGATGGAATATGATTTAAGATTTGATTTAAATGAAGTCCTGATTTATTTAATTAAGTGAATGATGCAAGATGAAGGTTGAATGATAAGATTTATTTGATAAATGAATGGATGAAAATGCACTTGATTAATTGATGAATGGTCCTAATGTGACATCTAATTTGACTGAATCCGATCGAATGCATAATGTGAATTTTGCATGTCTACATTTTGCCCCTCTTTGAAGCAATGTACTTGTTGCGTTGGTTCAAAGAATAAACTTGCCGCTATCAAAATTTAAAAATTTCATGATTTTTCGGATGCCCCAGCGGAAAGAAGTACACTGGTACATTGCCCCCTCGAGAGATCGAGCGAAAAGATTCGATTTGAGGGTCGATCTCGCGATAAAGAGGTTCAAAATGGGTGGTTATGGATGATGATGCAAAGATGATTTTAAGATGCTTAGAATAACAAATCTATATTATACTAAACAACTTAAATGATGATATGATATGAGACGGATGAAATGGATGATGTGATATGCTGTGATTATGCAATGGATGATTTATGAGATGCTTAGACCAACAGATCTATATTATGATGATGATTATGCAATGCATGTGAAATGATCGATGTTTCCTATGATGTATGATATGTGGTATGTGGTATGTTGACAATTTTCTGGATGTAGGGTGGATGCATGATGGATGTAGGAAGGATAGATGCATGATGGATGCATGATGGATGCATTGGCGATGTTATGTTAGCACGGAAATTAGATGATGACAAGAGGATCCAACAAGTCCATGATTGGTCAAGACTTTATTAGAGATGATGATGATAGATGATGAGAAATGGATGATTTGCTTATCAAGGATTGGGATTTTCAAAGGGTCACTTACTTTATGTTTGATAACATGCCTAAGTACGATGCATCAAGGTATGAAGGACGAGTTAGTTGTACTAGTGTGATGGACTTTGACTCGACAAATAGATAGGAGTATTCTTGTTCACACTTGACATGGAAACCTTGCTAGGATGCACTTTAGAAGTCTCAAGCATCTGGGACAATACCGCGAGGAAGAGTATAACCAATCAATGCAATAGTCCAACAAGGTACACGAAACATCCTCCATACATATCTAACAAAGCAAGTATTAAGCCAAGTTATATTACAAAATCCAACAAGCACGGCGGACAAAAGATAATGATCGTTGCCCCATTCCTATCTCTCTAAATCCTTCGTTCAGATATCATCAAGAGGTCCTTGGAATGAGCGTAATAAGATAAATCAAAATAAAAGATCAAGTACGCAAACAAGCCAATGTTCTTTATACCTCTAGCCAAAGGGATTTGTTTTGATAGGATAAGAATCCAAGGTGATATCCAAAATGATGCCCATTGTCGAAACGATATATCCTAGGATATGCATTGTATAGGATGATGATAGTTTGATAAGTTGATTGATAGGCTATTGATATAAGGTTGACTGACATGTTTGAAAATGATCAAGATTTTGATTTTGCATTTAACGGTTTGTTGCTTTGATTTTGATTTTGTATTTGAAGCTTGCTTTTTCTAACGACTGTTGCGCTTGTTTACGTTTGTGTTGCCAAAGGATGGAGATAGCCCGATCAGTTTATTATGGATGATTGATTATTTGGTGTATCGCGGCTTGAGGATGGAGTGGATTTTTCAAATATTTGGATGTTTTTGACGATTTTGAAATGTTTTGAGGCTATTTTTTGGTGTTTTCGCGATGTTTTGATTTTTGATTTTCTGATGTTTTGAATTTTTATGTTTTCAATGTTTTGGATTTTGATGCTTTTCGAATGTTTTTGAATTTTACGATGTCTGAGGGCTGATCAAAGATTAGCCTTACCCTCGTTCAAGCTGAGGAGCGGCGTGGTTTGTGGTTCAATGTTTTTGATGTTTTGTATGCTTTTTGAGTGTTTTGGATTTTGATATGTTTTGGATGTTTAGTTTTTATGATTTGGATGTTTTTGGATTTTTTGATGTTTTGGATGTTTTTGGATTTTTTGCATGATTTTGACAATTAGGATATGGACATGTGTGACGGTATCAGTGCTCTGTTTATGATTTTTGTTGAAGACCAAGCTAAGGTTGATTGATCGGATCGATGGATTGATGATGATGATAACATTATTGAGGATACACAACAATGCAATGATTTGATTGATTGGGATTGATGATAACATTGTTGGGGATACACAACAATGCAAGGACTGGATTGATCAGGATTGATAATAACATTGTCGAGGGATACGACAATGCAAGGATAGTGTTAAGCAACACAAAGGATATCGAGAGATGATGATTTTTGATTAGATTTGATTGATCATGTTTGATGAAGCTTGGTTCCGAACAAAAAGATGTTTGGAATGAAGCTTTATGTAGTACGTTTGGCCGTAGCTTAGATCGCATTGATATCAATTGATGTTTGATGAAAGATGAAAGCCCATTAAAGAATGTCTTCTCATCAAAATATTACCATGGAAGCTAGTAATTCAGTTTTAGTTACCGTATAGCAACCAATTTGGCCCTCGCGTTTGCCAATGTTGAGGATCACCACATAAATCGAAAGGACATAGATCAAAAGTTTCATTCTCGAAGCAAGATGTACATATCTGCCCCCAATGTCTAGCAATGTATGGATTGCAATGGATGGATGCTCGGATAAGTGTATGGATGGATGGATATGGTAAGCACGCAAAGTATGCCAAGGATTTATCTTGCGATAGGATAAGGCACTCGAATAATGAATGCTCATTTGGATAATGCTTCATGGCTTATATATGCTGCATAGGATAGGATTAATGAAAACGACCCATATCAAGATGTTTTACCATAAGCAAGCGTAAAGCATGCCCCAAAATTGTATCAAGATCAAGATAGCTAAGATGATGGATGTAGATATATGCGAATGGATTGGATAAATGGTTCATGGATGGATGGATTTATTATGGATGAGATGGATTGAATGCTTGATTTATTACGGATGTGATGAGATGCTTTCATCTGAACTGGCGCACGTAGATGCTTGATTCTACACATGACGCCTGTTTGCCAAGTTTTCATCATGGTCTTGCCCAAAGCGCCGCCCATGCAGTTTTCACTAGAGGACGATTTTTATCTTTACTATTTTCAATTTGATTTTTTTTTTTGGATTTTTTGCTTTTTTGATTTTTTTGTACTTTTTTTTGAAAGATTCATGCTAAACCACCTGGTGGTGTTGACATAGATGCCTCTGTCATAATGTGCCATTGATATCCTGCCTGAAAGAGTTGCTTTGCTAAGATACGTGCACTTGAATGCAGCTTTTGGTATTCTTGATCTGCTTCGTCGATACCGGAGTTAACTCTGTCTTGGTGCACACATCGCGATAAAGTGCCTTCAGAATCCTTATGATGAAGGGTCGTTGCCAATACATGGTCAATGTAAGAATTGGATATCATGCGTGGAGGCATGGATGGAGTGTGTTTAGGGATAAGAGATGGATTGGTTAATGAGTTTAAGACGCTGACTCTCAAACTTGGGAAGATGAGCAATGATGGGTGGATACGAAAGTGTGCGTGGAATTAGGACCAACTGCTTGATACACTTTGTACGTTGCTTGAAAAGCTTGCTTTTGATTTTGTAGACATCTTTGATGGATACCTTTCCCTCTTTTAGTTTGCCCCATAGTTTCTTTGACTGATGGAGTTTGATAGGGATGATCTTTCTTTGTATTCTTCGGTATCCATATGTATTTGATTTGTCCATTATGCTTCTCGGCTTCTTTTGATTTGATAATGTTCTTCGTACTTTGATTTCGATCGTTCATTTGATGTTGGTCCCAATTCGTGGATGGGGTGATGGGTGGATGAAGATTAGGTGATAGTTTGGTTGTAGTATTGACACTAATTTCATCATAAGGACTCTTCATGCTCCCTATGTTGACGTTTGCTTGAAACGAAGTTGCCCCCAGTATGGTGGAAGTGGTACCTTCATGCTTGGATTTCTCATGTTCCAAGAGCTCTTGTTCAATAAGTGTTCTCTGATAGATGACCACCGTAGGTGACATTATTTCCATTTGCTGCTCTACTAACTTTGGAATATCTTATTCTATCTGATTTGTTTCTTTGAGCGGATAATGCTGGATACCTTTATTCATTATGTCCTTAGTCTGAATTCTGGATATATCTGATCCTGATGTTGATAACTCAGTTTGACTGTAGGAGTTGATAATCTGCTCTTTTTGTGCAATGATGTCAGGAATAAAGGGATCCTGTTTTGAATAACGATCATCTATGTTTCCATCCAAAGAAAGCATCTCATGGGTAGATGGAGGAGTATGGATATGATCATCTTGCATAGATAGGAGAGTGTCCATCAAATTATTGTAGTATTTTGAAGATACAAATTCTTGATCTTGATTAATCTCAGAGTTTCTTTTGACATGCTTTGGATCAAGTTCTTGACATGGAGTAGCTTCAAGGATGAATTTCTTACAAAGGACTTTTGGATGTCAACATTAGGCATGGTCAAGTTCAAGGTTCCTTCAGCATCTGTAACCATGAGGTCAAAGGGGATCAACATGTTTTGAAAATGACCATTGCTAGACCTTAGTGAAAGATTTTGATCTTGCTTTGGAATAACTTCTTGAGATATGTCCTCTAACTCATAAGGCGATGTAGAGACATTTTCAATATGATCATTGGTCAACGAATCATGCATTATGTCAATTGGATCAAATAGTCCTAACACTCCTTGAAATAGATCACTAAAGAGTGGCTCTTGATGCATCGTGAGTTGATCATTGGATTGTGTACATACATCGTCAATGTGCTCCTCAATGGAGAGGTTTTGATCATTGTTTTCAACAATTGCGGTGGAGAGATTTTGAATGTCTTTGACCATAGAGTCAAGTGATGTTGATATTTCTTGAATTGGCTCATTGTCGAGTTTTGTTGGTGGATTTTGATCGTGATTCAAAAGTGACTCTTGAAATATGTCGATTTGATCATTGGATGAAGTAAACGTGTACTCAATGATGGATTGATCTTGATCCTTGTTTTCAATAGTTGTCATCTTTTGTGTTTGTGCTCGTGTTGGTTGGGTAGCTTGAGAGGCTTGGGAAACTTGAAAGGATTGTTGCACTTGTTGAGCTTGTGTTGCTTGTTGCATGGCTAGATATTGTTGGAATCCCTTTTGAAAAGCAGCTTGTAATGTCGCGTCGTATTGGATTGATGTGGTGGAAATTGGTGGTGGTGGGGGTGGTGGTGGATTTAGAATCATGTTGGATGTAGTGACAAGTGTTTGAGATACGCTCGGAGCGATCATGGTAGTGAGAGGTTGAGATGTGATGGGTGTGATAGTGGCGTTTGGAATGATTGAAGGGATAGTGATGGTTGGAATGACCGAGGTGATAGGTCCTTGGGAGACCGTATTTTGATTTGGGATCGATGTTGTTGTTTGCTTAGGTACCATCCATTGGTGTGATGTCGATGGTATATTCGAAGGATTTGTCGTGATGGTTTGATTGATGTTAGGTGGATTGATTTGGGTGGAGTGATTGGTGCTAGGTAAAGGGGGAAGCCCTAAACCAAGGAATGATGTTGGTAATAGTGGTGGAGATTTCCCTTGGCGCAATGCCTCAACTATTTTGGAAAGTTCTGCAATTTGATCTCGCCAAATTTGTTCTTGATTTTGATCTTGACTCACTTGAGATAGTTGATTTGGCTTGTGTTCAAGTAGTTTTGGCATGCATGCTTGCGGTTTTTGAATGGGATTATGGGAAAATTGACTTTGGATAATGTTCTGATTTGGGATGATGTTCAGATTTGGCATGATAGGATGAACATTGTTGGTATTGGGAATCATTCTTCCAAAGTTTTCCGAGTTAGGATTCATGTTTCGAAAAGTTGCACTTGGTACATCCACATTTGGTTTGTAGGGATTTGGTGGAATGACGTTGTTTGTTTCAAGGCTCATGCATTGATTATTCGATTGGTGGATTTGTAGGTTTGGACTTGGATTTATCATTGGGAAATATGTTCCAAACTTTGACTTGGGCATACTCACAATTGTTGTACCATTGACATTTGTCGAAGGCAATGATCCCATGCATGGAATTTGATAATTGATAGGAAATGCAAGGCTTTGAGGATTCAATTGATTTAGATTACTCAAGATGTATGGATCAAGTGTATATTCCATGTTCCTCTTGTGTTATGACCTTATTGCGAAAGTGACCTCTAAGATTCTTAGGACCAATGATGAGATGGAGGATGAAATGTGTAAATGATGAGTGATGAACGTTTAGGAACTTTGAATCAATGCTAGACTTAGGGATTTTGATTTTGATTGTTTGATGTGGATGACGAACTTGTAAACCCTAAAATGTTGGATGTTATCTTAGGATGAACTTGTTCAAAGAGGTGATAATTTAACTAAGTGTGCGTGGAAGGATTTATCCAAACACACCTAACTAAACAAATGATTTTGATTTGGTTTGGAAATGTACCCAAGTCTAGGTAATGATGTTTTCAAAGCTTTTAAAGTTGTTTGGTGGGATGATGTTGATAAATGTTTGAGGTGGATGAAGTGTTTGATTTTGATCCTAAGAGACTTAGAGAGACTTTGTTTACTAGGCCAAGGTATTGAAGAACACACTTTTCTCTAAGAGCAATCAAAAGACCAATATGACCAAGATATATCAAGCACATGTGTGGGGTCCAATTCGTTATCTTTGCTTAATGAGTACTTTTTACCAAAACACACTCTTTGATTAAAGTTTCAAACTGAGATGTCCAATGTCTTAATTTCTTTAAACCCCACAAGATTATTTTATGTGGAAATTCAATGAACTTAAGGCAAGGGTTTTCCTATTATTGTTTACTCAAAGAAGACAAATTGAGGTATAATCAATGCTTAGGAACCTCTGAGGCGGCGTGAATCCGGCGGGGAAGCGATGCTGTATGGATTGAGTCAATGATATTTGTCTTCAAGAGGGTTTGAAATTTTTGAGAATCATATGTTGAATGTTGTTTACTGAAATGTTTGGAATACCTGCTTGTGTTTTCAAACAAAAAGAGAATATTTACAAGCCCTATGGATGTGTAAGACAGCTATTTGTTGGATTCCCACTTGGACAAGTCCAGCTATGCCTATCTTTAGTGAATGGTTAGATGCTTGACCCCACTGGCTCCCCTCCAGGGCACTCACTTATACGTGGCAGCCAAGCATCAGCACCCATGAAACTCCCATGGCTTGTTTTCCATTTCTATTAAAGACCGTAAAAGTGTGGGGCGGCTTTAGAACGACAGTTCTTGCACCAACAAAAATAGATTAAGGATTTTGGAAAATTCTAGCACATGGGTTCTAGTAAGGACTTTCCGTTCGTGGAGATTGACCCATACGGCAAGAGTCCCCTTTCGGATCCATCTTGTCGGAGCCAACCGCGTGATTATGGCATTTAACCAAAACCCTCATTTATATCCCGGCTGGAAATACTCTTGGCTTTAGAGTGTTACCGGTTGAGTCGTCGCGTGGGTGAGTACTTTTTTCCCACAAGGCAGGCCCTCTAAGATAAACAAAACAGTAAAGACACAATATGCTTAGCTTCGTCGATATTTGATAGCACAAAAGAGATATGCTTGAATGCCCTACTCACACTGCACCAAAGATGTTCAATTTTTTAAGCTAAGTGGAAGTGTTTCAAAAGTAATAAAATGTATTTTGAGTGTTTCTCTTGCACCTAGATCGCCTGGCGCAAGGAGGATACGCACTCAAAAGACAATCACTCAAATCAAACACTTGTTCGTTTTATACCCTTCAAAGCAATTGTGAATTCGTTTTAAGCACCAAAATGAAGTGTGAGGATTGCTTGTTCAATTTTTAACCCCAAAACGAAATCTAGTAAGTGTGTCCTAAGGTTCGTTTTATGTCCTTTGCAATGAAAAACAATTTGTTCATTTTAGCCCCAATTGAAAACTAATGTTCTAAAACGAAAAGGAAAACAATTTCGTGAAGTGTTGATCAAACACTTAAAGTGTTAAAAAACACATTGTGTTTTCAAAAAAAAATCCTCCTCCTTTCGTTTCCATTTGCTAGCGTTCTCCTTATTGATTTTTCGCTTTCGCTTTTCCTTCTTGCCTTCGTTGTTCGTTTGTGCCTTTCACTTGCCCTTGTTCGCTTTTGGTACCTATAAAAACAAAATACAATTATATAAAAAATTGAGTTTGATTAAATTTGTTTCTCAAGAATTTCAAGTAAAAAATAAAATTCAAGTGATAAAGCATTAATATAGATCTTGATTTTCAATAAAAACAAAGTTTTTAAAGTAAGTATTAGTCAAGACAACCAAGAAAAGAAAAGAAAAGAAAAAAATCCCCCTTACCAATAATCCATTCTTGCCAAAATTAAAATGAAATATAAAGAACATCTGATATATTCCTAGATTGATAGGAATAAATAATCAATTCTTCAAAGTCAGCAAGATCTCAAAAAACAGAAAAAAGAACGATAGACCATTTTAGCCCCTCTTCATTGTTTTCAAAAAATGTCCACGATGGATTGTGTCAAAAGAAATAAACAGATGTATTCGTACCCTGCGGTTTTGTCAAAAGCTGCATAAAAAATCTTGAACTAATAGTTCTGCACTTTAATGCTGCCAGCAGACAAAGACAAATTTGATGCTCTCAATTGAATTTAAAACTCTGACAACACACTTCACCAGTCACGAAGATCTTAAGAGATATGGCAGTTTTTAAAATCAAACATTATGTGCAGAGAATACTAACAACACAATGAATACGAGATCTAATGTGAAACGTACTAACAACACAATAAATATGAGATCTAAACCACCGACCAAGCATAGATTTGGGGACGCCCTGCATCAAGTAATCAATGCATTAGAAAGGATCAGGTGTTATGATTTGTTCAAAAAGAATATGATCCTATCTACCCTGCGCAATACATCAATCAACTGGAAGCTTTTTCAAAAAATCAAAGATTGCATAAATATCAAAGATTGCAGTTGGCAGGTTTAAAACCGGACTCTGAGGTATAGGCGTGTGAAATGTTAGACAAAATCTGGAAGCAAAGACAAAGCGCAAGGCTCGATAGTGAAGATGTGAATAAATGAAGACTGTGGCAGTTGGAGTCGCGCACCACAAGTTGGCCTATGGGCAGGTTGTACGTAGAGAACTCCTGCAGAGATTAATGCTTTTCAAACACAAGTTTCATAATCTCTAGCCTACTGTCAATGCCATAGATACCTCTGTCAAGCCTAATGCAACAAATGCTAGTTTAATCAATGCAATACCAGTTTTCATTCCTATCTCCTTCCTTGCCCAGTCAGACCAGCTTGCGTATGGATTTCCTTTTTCCGGCCAAAACCTCTACCATAAATGCATTCAGGTGGGCGAGATCTAGAGGTGTGCTGGGCGTAGGAATTATGTCCACTCCTCGTCAATTATTGGCCACGCACCACTCCTGGATAGTTCAATGGAATGTGGGACTCACGATTATGTCTTGAGTATGCAAAATCTGATTGGCGTGGTTTTGAAATCTGATTTGGCAGATATAAATTCTGATTCTCAGACTTTTGGCATTCCTTTTGCCTACGCCATAGTGGGAGGATTAAATTTTTAAAAGCATAAACATGACTTGGCATAGATTTAATGTCTATGGTAGATATGTACGCAACCGTGGAAGTATAGACAAGGCGCATTGGCTGTTTGACATTTTAAAATCATAGACAAAGTGCATGGGCATGTGAACTGTCTTGACAGAATGTGGAAGCATAGACAAGGCGTGCAAACAGTTTTTTGATAAAATATGGAAGCATAGACAAGGGCGCGGGCGAACTCCGGGTGGTGACAATTTACGTCAGGAAAGCATGGCATGCGCGGCGCTTGAAACCGCGTGATGCATCGCTCCAAAGAAAAGTATAGACAAAACGCGTGAATGTCTGATAGAAAGCCTTAAAGAAATGTCATCCTATGGAGTGCATTGGTCGTTGGTCTCATACTTCTCACAGGCAAGTGAAGGACAAAACATAATGAGGTGTTGTTTTATTTCACATCACAGAATTTATCTCTTAATCACATCACAAGAACTGATGTTACCAGCCACCGCGCGTTTAATGAAATCCCCCCACTGACCCTACCAATAAAGTAATGGAGGGGAGTCCACGGATATTACTGCATGGAAAATCAAGACCCACAGAGAAAAAAATGGCGTTTAATGATGGTGTGCAGCATCCAAAATATGGCGTTTGTCCATTGATTATTGGCAGAAGTTGGGAGCTTGCATGACTGCACTAGTCGACACACTGAGAAGATATCCACAGATTTCCTATTTCAACGTCCTCAAAGGTCTTCAGTTAGTGAGCGAATGAGAGAAAAGTCCTCCAAAATTTGCAGGATATGCGCAGGAGGATAAGGAAATGTAAAAAACATAAATATGTAAGACTATAAACAACAGCAAATATGCAGAAGACTTATAGGAACCGTCAAAACATTAGACGCAGCATGTGACTTCAATATGTGCATGATTTAAATCTTCAAGCAGATGTCAAAATCATAATCAACAGTATATGAATATAATACGAGCATGACTTACTCCTTCTAGCGCCATAATGTGAGAGGTAAAACCTTTCATTTATCATAGATTGACAAATATGGCATAAATTTGTCAACGTTGAATAAATGAGATAATCCCTCTCCCTATGAAATTATTGAGCAAGCATAAAGGAAATAACGACATCAAACTAACATAAAATCATAAGCAACATAAGCATGACATCCATCCCTAAACTACTCAAACACTATCTCATAGGGGGATTGGTGCTACTTTGATGTGGAAAGTAGCCCTTTCCCAACCCCTTTGATGTTTTAAGATGATGAAATTGCTATTGATGCAAGGGAGATGCTATAGACAAAGATCAAATCTCAAATGAAGAGAGTGGACTTGGCAAGAGATTGTGGAGGATTTGGCTTGGAGGATGACGCACCCATTTGAAAAGATTTCAAAATGCCGCTGCTGAAGAGGCACTCAATGTGGGATCAAAAACAAGCTAAATGAGCTGAGTGACACTTGGTCACCTAAGTGTGGATTAGCTGATGCGGCGCAAGACGGGAAGAGTGCCTAAGAGGGAAAATTTTGAATCTCAAACTTTGGGCTAAGCAACAAGTCGACGTGACAAGGAAAAATAGCAATAAATTCCATGTAAAATTTGAATTTTGTCATTGCTGGAGGAGAAATACCGATTGCTTTACAAATCCAACAAAACGGATTTATTGCGCGCTGTGGGTCTAGGATAAATGCCGGATGTGATTGAAGTTTCTAGATTGTGATTAGATATTTATGCTTGATTTTAGGTGTCATAGATTAGGTAGAGCTGACATTTCCTTGGAATTCCTCTTGGATAATTGATATATTTAAATCCGTAAAATGATGGAAACAGCACCTTGGGCTTGATTTAGTTTGAAGTCCCGGATTTATTTTAATTAAGGAATGATGCATGCAGCGTTGAACATAAGATTTTATTGATAAATGGAATGGATGAAATGCAATTTGATTAATTGATGAATGGTCCTAATGTGATATTATTCACCTTTGGATCAATCCCATCAATGCATAAATGTGAATTTTGCATGCCCGCGGAAACATTGGCCATCTGGCGGGAAGAAAAAAAATTGTTGCCGTATACAATAGCTCTTCCTAAGTCAAACCCCTTGTAGGTAATTAAACCAAATAATGAAATGATTTAATTGAAGCATGAAACATGAAATGATGCAATGTAGATACCTTGGATGTTTTCTTGTAATAAAAATATTAAATCTAGCATGTAGTGGCCATGAAGAATGTAGATCTTGATCTTGAATAAATGTGAAATAATGCTTGCAATTAGATCTTCAATGCTACACTCATAATCTTAGCTCAACGACATGCATGAATGCATTAAACCCTATACATGATGGAATGATATTGAATTGCTACAATAAGCTATTGATAATCTTCCTTGAAATGATTTTGAATATGCTCTTTAATGCTATGTAATTCCCTTGTGAATGCACTCTTATGATAAATTGAACTTGCTAGGAGAATCAATGTGAATTAACCCCTTATTTATACTATATCAAGAGATTAACCCCAAAATTCAAACAATTCAAGCTGACACCAGATCTAGAGATAAACATTATTAAATTCCTACTACAATGAAATTCAAAAATAGGGTTCTCATTAAGGAAGGACCCATTCACCACCAAGGGTGAATGGGTCCTCGCACTATTTTCCAAGACCTTACCTTTGAGGCATGAAAGAACACTAAAGCCCCATTTAGAATCAACTAATAATGTGGAGTCCTATAGAGGGAGGACCCATTCATCACCTAGGGTGAATGGGTCCTAGCACATATTTCTAGGACCTTGATTTTTACTAATTAAATGTTACGTAATTTGAATCGTGGGTGTTAGGATAGATCCTTGAGAGGTGTCACGAATAAGGCTTAAATTTGAATTAAATGATATAATTAACTCTAATTAACCACAATTAATTAAAAGGGCCCAAGATCAATGTGAAAGTGTGTTACAACACTTTACAACACCATAAAAGGGTACACATTAGGTATATTGCATTAAAAGGGGCCTATTAGACTTAATTAGTTCAATAGACCTTATATAAGTGTGAAAGTGTGTTACAACACTTTTGCAAAGGAAAAATTAAGGTATGTTTGAAATAATTAAAGGACCTAGAATTCTGTGAGTGTGTACAACACATTACAACACTATTCCAAGGCATCATTAAGTCAATCCAATGATAATTATTCTAAAACCCAAGTAAGGGAAATAGGATATTTTTTTGGTTACTATACTTTTCCTCCACTTTAGTGAGAGGATGACCCCATGTCAAACTCACACTAAAG
The DNA here is from genome assembly GCA_007258455.2 of Sequoia sempervirens. Classification (NCBI taxonomy): domain Eukaryota; kingdom Viridiplantae; phylum Streptophyta; class Pinopsida; order Cupressales; family Cupressaceae; genus Sequoia; species Sequoia sempervirens. The sequence continues at coordinate 78,086 of VDFB02320317.1, read as the reverse complement.
CAGACATTCAAGAAACTTAAGTATGTAGTAATAACAAAGATACATAACCATACATCATGTCAAAGAACAATAAAAGTAAGGAAAAAAAAAGGATCAAGCAGAACCATCCAAACACGATGTGGAACGGGGTTGTTTGTCCATAACATATGTTCCTCACTCTGGGGTAGTGGAACCTTAGTTTGTCCACTAGGTAAGCTAGCCCAATGAAGTGGTAAATGAGAGAATCATATTAGCCTCTCATACCATACCGAAGTTATCCTTCTGACAACTTTGATAAGGCACCACAATGTAATGCTTTTGTAAATTCTTTTGTAATGTAAAATTTTGTTGAAGGGGATTTTTCTTTGATCATGTAAAAGTATTCTTCTTAGGGAGCATTGTGCCTAATGTCTCCAAGAGAGGAAAATTCAAGGTGTCAGATCATCACTGATAGGATTCCTTGTTTGCATCATGCCATGATGGTAGATCATACACTCTTGTATGATATCAAACACAATGACACCACTAAGAAGAGGAAACATCACAGGAAAAAAGAAAAATCACTCCATGAAATTTTTAAAACTTCTTTATTGATTCAAGTAATTTTTTTTTTAAAAGTTGATGTTAAATTAATATAATAAAGGAGACTAGAATTTTTTATTTTTTATTACTTTGTTGAGATACAAAATAAAATTTTAAATGTTAAATAAGATGAATTGATATATTTTGTAACAGTATTCAAATTTATATGAATATATTGGATCTTATCCATATAGAAATAAGGTTTAAAATAAAATACAATAAAATAGGAACTATGTAGATGCCATCACAAGATAAAGATATAATAATAAACACTTAAATTAAACAAGGGTTTCAATTTTAGTATTATGTTGGCTAAAACTGATTATTATGTAGGTGGGATCCATTTACAATCATATTTTTAATCATGCTAGAATTCATTTCTAATATCAAAATATAGTATCTCAATAACAATTTTTAGTGTTAAAAAAAGGATCCCTTGACATTTTTTGCATTCATTTGGGTCCTCCTTGTGGATTTTGGCTTAATGTTTCCTTGATTTAGTGTTGTAATGTGGATAACACATTCACATTGGGTCTTGGGCCCTTGTGAACAAATGGAACTTAATGATTCCTTGAAAAAGTTTTGTATAGTGTTGTAACGCACTTTCACACTTTTCTAGGATTTTATCAATTAACTAAGCATAATAAACATAATTCTAATTAGAATTAATATTATTCTTGTCTTATTTGGAGTGTTGTAAAGTGTTGTAACACATTTTCACATTTCTCTACGCTTGTCATTAATAATTGGGCTTTCTTATGCTTTAATTGGCCCCATTTTGCATCCACAAGCCCTATTTATGTGTATTTTTTAGGATAATCTCAATAAAAGGCACTTAAAACATTCAAATCCTAAAAACCCATCTCAAATTCATAAGGTGGTACCCATTCACCATTATGGGTGACTGAGCCCCCTTAGGTGGGACCCATTTTCCTAGGGTGGAAAATGAATCCCCTTTAACTCAAAATTCAAATTTTATTTAAATTTCTGGCAGGTTTTTATTCTCTAAGATCTAAGGTCAACCTGTAGTGTTGTAATACAAGGTTATTTCTCTCATTTCATCCTATCAAGCAATCAAATCACCTAGCATTCAAGAGATTTCACAAGAGCATTCAAGGTATATCATGGGAAGATTACCAATAATTTAAGAGCATTCCTCAAGTGTCATTTATCATGTCAAAGATTGTTTGCATCATGTTGTTTTAGAGCTAACAATTGTGATGTAGGGTTTGTGATTCAAGTAAGCATTGCATTCAAGATATATCAACATCAAGCTAGATTCCAAGTCTACATCCATTGGATCCATCACTTACATGATTTTAGCACCTTATTGCAATGGTTTGGTGAGTTGCAACATTATCTTTTGTTCATTCATCATTGTTTTTCCATATTTCATTCTTTTTGAAGGTTTAATTACGAACAAGGGGTTTGACCAAGGAAAACCCCTATTCACTAACCCCAAAACATTTTTCCCTCTTCTTGTGTGTGTTTTGCAGTGCTAGGTTGTAGATTTTCCAAGAAGCAAAAGTGGAGAAAAGTTGTTATCAAACCTAGGAGAAGCTTGGAGAAGACCTATAGGTGGAATTCTGCATATTTATATCCAAAAATTAGTGAGATAGAGCAGAGCAGACTAAGAGGAAAAATATCCACTTCAAAATTTCCAAAAAAATAGAAGTGGATTGATTCGCCACTATTGGAAAATGAGTCCAATTGTATAGGCCTGAACATGATTTTTGCAAATCTAGATACCCTTTTAGCTAAAACCCACTCCTGTGGATTTTCCAAAAAACTAGACTAATTTTCCCAGCCTGACGTATGAGTCCCATTCAACTCCAGCAACATATTTTTCAGTGATCCACAACCTCATTATTCCTTCTTCAGTCTTCCAAGTGCACACTTTATGTTTCATAACTTTTCAGTATAGTTTGATCATCCTTTTAGGTCATTTAGTACTTGTTTGCATATCGCATTGTGTTTTCAAAAATTTTCTTTTCCACATTTACACTTGGTGGTGAACCTCTCAGTAGATATCATTTAATCCCTAGAACCTTCCATTTGTTATATTTCAATATCATTTTGCATTTAAATCTCAAGGGTTTGTTCTTGAGTGGAAGGTTGAAAAAATAGTCTTTCTCCTTTTAGGTCCAAAACCCTAGAAGCGAAAGAAAGCACCACATTTTTCTACATTTCATTTTGGTGAACCTACATATAGAGCATTATAGTTTTGATTTGGAGTTCATTTTCATCCTATATTTATCTTGCATTAACATTGCATTAGGTTTGGCATTGTTTAATTTGCATTCTAGGGTTTCAAAATTTGCATTAGTGAAAAGCTCATTTAGCTTGCATTACTACACTTAATTTCATTAAAAAACAATAAAATTTTGCTTTTGTATCTAAGATTTGCATCAGAAAACATAAAAAGCATAAAATTCAATTTAAAACTTGTAAAAAATTTCAAAAAAAATAGTATCTAGACTCATTCTCCACCTTGGGTGAATCAGTCCCTTTGCATATTTTTCACTTTATTTTCTAGCATTTATAGTTCATTTTATGAGTTTCTACTTACTGTTGTTATCTCTCTATTTCAGTTTTTAGATTCTCTATTTCCTTTAATTCATTTCATTTAGCATACATTTGTTCATCTTGTGCATTGCTTAAAATCAAAATTGCATTTACAAAATTGTTGCATAGTTTAACATCTAAAATTTACCTCATGGATATGTGCTTCAACAAGCTTTGGATGTCATTAAATTCCTTAGTAAATATATCAAGTCGTACCTTTGGAAATGACCCTAATGACTTTGAACTCACACATACTCACTCAACTCCTAATGCATGTCTTCCTCGTGATGTTGACATCATTGGAGAAGATGATGACACCATGAATAAGTTCCTAAATGGTTGTCTTCATAACCTTGAAGCTAATGCATCCTTTTATCCATCCATGAACCAACCAAATCCTCCTACAATACCACCTCTTGAGATGTTTGGTTATTGACATCTTGAAACAAAATTTGAACCTAAGTTCCCTACAACAGGTGAATATAGTTCCTCTAGAAAAGTAGACATTCAACCATTTTATGATAAGAAAGTAACAAACACTCCCATCAACCTTGATGAAACATATGGAAATGGCTTCACAATCTTGAGTAAACAAGGATGTGACACAACAAGTGAACATGAAATTCATCAAATTTTAGAGAAAACACAAAGGGGTTAGGCTATCAAGATCCCTCTCATAACATAAGGCCTCCTAGAGAATATCAAAGGCTTTGACATTATGGTACGGTGATCTTTCATTCCCTTCCCATTCTGAATGTCCTTCTTCCTAGAGAGCAACCACTGACTAATAACAATGAAAAGGATGAAAGGATCCCCTTGGGTCCTGCTCCATATTCAACTAAAGAAAAGGGTGAATCTAGCAAACACAAAAGACCTTACAAGTTAGAGAAACTAAAATCTCCTCGTCCACCACCTGAAAGTGAAAGGAAATTACAAATACTTTTAAAAAAATAACTAATAACATTACCACCAATGAATAGGTTGGTGTTATATCCTAAAGATGCAAAAGTTCCACATTGTGCATATCATCGCGTTCTCGGACATAGTACCGATGAATTTAGTGCATTCGAGTTAATATTGAAAAATATTCACTTTGATGGCAATGATTGTCATCGTGTGATTGCCTAGCTTCATATAGTTTCACCCCTTGTAATGTAATAGTTGTAGAATATTCTATTCTCAGTATTACAAGACCTTTCCCATCACCTACAGCTCATTCTTGTGTCACGCTCGGTGGGGGAAAGAATTTGATAGCCTTGTCCTAGTAATGCATTTTTCTTTGTCCCTTAGATGTGTTGTTCAACTTCTGCTTATATAGACTGAGATTGGGAGGCAAATGAATTTCTCATAGGTTGACTCACATTTTCCTTACTAGTCTTTTGCATTTTCTTTTTCTCTTTTTCTTTTCTGTGATTGCATGTGTGTAATGTGATCCCCCATGATGTTTTGTTTGATGTTCTCTCTCTTTATGGAATTCCTCTATTTGTACCTTCATTCTTCTCTATGTTGTGCATTGTCTTCACTTTTCATCTTTGTCTTTTTCTAATGTTTTTCGTTTCGGGATGGCGCTAGGCATCAATACATTAATCTATCCTTCATCTTGACCCAAAAGGATTTATTTTTATTTTCTTTTTCATTTCATCTTTATCTTTTTCTTGTGTTTTCCTTTTGCAAATGACGCAAGGCATCGAGATATTCATGTCTCCTTCATGTTGACCGAAAAGCTTTTCTTTTTCTCTCACCTTTTCTTTGTCATTTGTCTTATGTTTTCCTTTTGGGGATGACACAAGGTGTCGAGAAACCCTATCTCTCTTTCATGTTGACCTAAGAGGTTTTTCTTTTTTTTCGCTCTCTTTGTGTCATTCTTCCAGTTCTATGTGTATTTGGGGGATGATGATAGTTCCAAGCTCTATAAAAACATTGTACCAAAGAACATACTAACCCCAAATCCATAGATCCCTTATGTGTTTGGTGTTTTCATTTTGGGGGAAACCCCTCCCTTTCCTTTTTCTTTTACATAACACAACCTCACTCAGAAACATATGACTTAGGCATAGGGCTTTCCAAGTTGGCTCTAATGTCTTTTTTTTATTGCATTTTCCATTTTCTACTTTAAATTAATTTCTCACAATATGGTGTGTAGCAATTCCTTTAAAGTGGGAGCATACATTAGAATTATTCTTTTTCATTTTCCTTTTTCTCTGTTCTTAATGCATCCTTCTTACTTCAGACGATGTGTTTGTCACTTTGTGGATGACATTGGGTGTAGTGTCTTTTAGGACTGTTATCTCTTTTAGCATATTACATTCCCCTCGGTGGATTGATGTGAATCATTGCATCTCCTATGTTGAAAATTTTATATTCTTTGATTGGTCCTCTCTTGGAGACATTGGGCACAATGTTCCTTAAGTTAAAGACCTTGCATGAGCTAAGCATGACTCCTTTGAACATTATTTGCATTTTTTATTTTTTATTTTTTATTATATGGCCACCTTGCATAAAACAGCTTGCATGCTTGTGGTGCCATCTTGCTTGTTCATGAGCTCCAAGCATACAAAGTTTTCCTTGTCTCATGAAACTGAAAAAGTCATTTTTGTGTGGTGCCTTATTAAAGTTATCATGAGGTATAACTTTGGTATGGTTGAGTGGGAAGCCCAATCTGAGACATGAATTTCCCCATAGCCACTTGCATGTGTGTGAGTGCATACTAGCCATGAGTGTATGTTTCTCACCTTTTAGGACTTCTCACTCGGTAGAAAGCCAAGATTTTCATCACCTTAGAGTTAGTATACTTTTTTTCGGACAAACAACCTAGATCTGATCCACATCAGGATGGACAAACAGTAGAAGCTTGATCCAATTCTTTCTTTTCTTTTACTCTTTTTCATCTTTGGCAGTGTATGATTGGCCTTGTGGATGTTCTTTATATCATTTTCATGTGTGTTCCTTTGTGCTTATATTTGGTTTGCCATGGGATCTTGATTCTGAGGGTTTAATCACCCCTCTTGATTGTTGTTATCTCATCTTTCTACAATAGGTTCATTGGAACCACTCTTGGTGTGTGTTTATCTACTTTAGTGTGAGTTTGAAGCAAGTCTATCCTCTCACTAAAGTGGGGGCTAAATGTAGTGTCAAAAAAAAGATCCCTTGACATTTTCTTGCACTCGTTTGGGTTCTCCTTGTGGATTTTGGCTTACTTTATCCTTGATTTAGTGTTTTAATGTGGATAACACATTCACATTACGTATTAGGCCCTTGTGAACTAATGGAATTTAATGATTCCTTGCAAAAGTGTTGTGAAGTGTTGTAACACACTTTCACACTTTTCTAGGATTTTATCAATTAACTAAGCATAACAAAAGTAATTCTAATCATAATTAACATTATTCTTCCCTTATCAAGTAGTGTTGTAAATTGTTGTAACACACTTTCACATTCCTCTAGGCTTGTCATTAATAATTGGGCTTTCTTATGCTTTAATTGGCCCCATTTTGCATCCACAAGCTCTATTTATGTGTATTTTTAAGGATAATCCCGACAAAAGGCATTTAAAACATTTGAATCCTGAAAATCCACCTCAAATTCCTAAGGTGGGACTCATTAGCCATTATGGGCGAATGTGTCCCCTTACGTCGGACCCATTCGTACAAGGTAGAAAATGAGTCCCCTTTAACTCAAAATTCAAATTTTATTTAAATTTCTGGCGGGTTTTTATTCTCCAAGATCTAAGGTCAGTCTGTAGTGTTGTAATACAAGGTTCTTTCTCTCATTTCATCCTATCAAGAAATCAAATCACCTAGAATTCAAGAGACTTCACAAGAGCATTCAAGGCATTTCAAGTGCATATTATCAAGCATTTAAGAGCATTCTTCAAGTGTCATTCATCATGTCAAATATTGTGTGCATCATGTTGTTTTAGAGCTAACAATTGTGATGCAGGGTTTATAATTCAAGTAAGCATTGCATTCAAGATCTATAAACATCAAGCAAGATTACAAGTCTACATCCACTAGAGCCATCATGTACATGAATTTTGCAACACCTTATTACAATGGTTTGGTGAGTTACAACATTTTATTTCATTCATTCATCATTATCTTTCCATATTTCATTCTATTTCAAGGTTTAATTACCAACAAGGGGTTTGACCAAGGAAAAATCCTATTCACTAACCCGACAAAATTTTTCCCTCTTCTTGTGTGTGTTTTGTAGGGCTAGGTTGCAAATTTTCCAAGAAGCAAAAGTGGTGAAAAGTTGTCAAGTCTCTAAAAGTTGTCAAAGTTGTTATCAAACCTAGGAGACGCTTGGAGAAGACCTACAGATGGAATTCTACAAATTTAGATCCAAAAATCAATCAAACAGAGCAGAGCAGACCGAGTGGCACATAATACACTTTAGAATTTCTAGAAAAGTAGAAGTGGAGTAATTCGCCACTATTGGCGAATGAGTCCCACTGTACAAGCCTGAACATGATTTTTGTAGATTTGGATACCCTTTTAGCTGAAACCTACTCCTATTTATTTTCTAGAAAATTGGAATGATTCGTCCAGCCTAGCGTATGAGTCCTAGTCAAGTCCAACATCAGATTTTTCATTGATCTAGAGCCTCATTCTACCTTCTTCCATCTTCTAGGTGCACACTTTCGGTTTCATAACTTTTTAGTACAATTTGTTCATCTTTTTAGGTCATTCTGTACTTGTTTGCATATCACATTGTTTTTTCCAACCTTTTCTTTTTCAAGTTTACACTTGGTGGTGAACCCCTCATTAGATATCATTTAATCCCTAGAACCTTCCCTTTATCAGATTTCAATATCCTTTACATTGAAATCTCAAGGGTTTGTTCTTGAGTGAAAGGTTGAAAAATTGGTCTTTCTCCTTTAGGTCCAAAACCATAGAAGTGAAAGAAAGCACCAAATTTTTCTACATTTCACAATTATTATGAAATCATATTATTTTAGTGATTGTGGGAAATAGGGTTTGCATCAAAATGAATCAAAAAGATGATAAAACACTTAATTTTCCCATGCAAATCACATGCAATTATGAGGGCCAAAACATGCAGATAAAAATTAGAAATGATACCTAACTATTATAGAAACTATGAGGGAAGTCTTTAGAGATCAAATAGGTGTATACCTTGTTACAAGAAGCCTAGTTTTAGGGCCCAAAGGGCTCATTCGACTTTAGTCATGAATGGGTCCCTTTTAGAGTTTCTAAAAAAAAAATCTGGGTTATTTCCCTTGATGTCTACACTCTCATATTCCCAGTTGTCAACTCCCAAAATCTTATTTAATTATGTAGCTCCAATTCTTTATTCTTGCACTTTGAAGGTCTGTGGACAATGGCAATGGGATGCACAACTTCCTTTCTCCACACTAGAAAGGGGAAATAAAAGAAGAGGGATCTGATTTCACAATGTTTACACTTAAGAACAAATCCCTGAGATTCCAATGCAAAAGAGATTGAAATATGTCAAAGGGCATTGCTCTTAAGTCTTGAAATTGATAAAAAAAGATTAACTATTAATGTAAAACTAAGAAAATTTAAAATGTTTGAAAGCACGTTGTGATATGAAAAATGACCAAGAAATGCAAAAAAACTATAACAAAAACCGATGAAATAAAAAGTGTGCACCTGGAGACTACAATAAGATGGAATGGAGCTCTAGAATCCTAGATAATTCATTGTTGAAGCCAAATGGGACTCATACACCAAGTTGGGTGACTTAGTCTTGTTTCAGGAAGATTCTACCAGAACAAGTTTTAGGAAAATGGGTACTCAAAAATGGAAAACCTTCATTTGGGCCTAGTAGTGGGACTCATACGCCATTGATGGTGTATCAATCCATTTCCAAATTTGAGAAAATAAAAAGTGGAATTTGTAGCTACCGGTTTGCACTTTTGCTCCTGACAGGTTTCCAGATATGAAACTATAGAATTTGACCTATAGGTGTTCTCCAAGCTTCTTTTAGGGCTTTGAAAACTTTGAATGACTTTGACAATTTGTTGACAACTTTTCCAACCTTTCTCTTTGACAAATCTTTAAACTAGACCTGCAAAAAACATGCAAAGAAAGGGAAAAATTGTTGAGGGTTAGTGAATAGGGGTTTGCCTTGGTCAAACCCCAGTTTGGTAATTAAACCCTTGAAAATGAAATGAAATATGAAAATAGAATGATGATTGAACAACATGCAATACTACAACTCACCAAACCCTTGAAGTAGAATTCTGAAGACATGCAAGTAATGGCTCCAAAGTGCTTGAACACTAGATTACTTGATTTCTTGTTGAATTGATTAGAAAATTAGGAGGGGTGAAATGAGTTGAAAAAGCTTATATTTATACTTGATTATACAACATTTCCCAAAAATACCACATCACAAGCCGACCTTAGATCTTAGAAAATAATAAACCTCCAAAAATTTGAAATTATTTTGATTTTTGTGTCAAAGGGGACTCATTCATCACTATTGGAATTTGGGTTCCACTTAGGCATTTTAAGTGGGTTTTGAAAATTAGATGTATTAAATGATGTTTATCAGGATTATTTTAAAAAATACTCTTAAGTAAGACCTATAAGTGTAAAGTGGGGCCAATTAAAGCATAAGAAAGCTTCAATTATTGATGAAAGGCCTAGAAATGCATGAATTTTTGTTAAAAAACTTTACAACACTTTGAAATAAGGCTTGGTAAATGATAAAAGGAAGTTTTTTAGGTGAAATATATTAACAAGACCCTAGAAAAGTGTAAAAGTGTGTTTCAACTCTTTACAACACTTAAGTAAGTTACCACCTGAATTCTTTTAGTTCACTAGGGCCCAAGGCCTAATGTGAATGTGTTATCCACATTACAACACTAAATCAAGGCACAATTAACCCAAAATCACAAGGACCCAAATGAGATAGAAAAAGTAGAAGGATTAATTTTTTGGTGTCCATAAGGTCAATCTTGCAACTTGACAAATTTTGTAATTTTACTCTCAACTTGCTCTCCATTTGATCTTCAACATATAAATTTGCAACACCAATTCAAGGGAAGAAAAAATTGTTGGTCGTTAGTTAATAGGGGTTTTCCTAAGTCAAACCCCTTGTAGGTAATTATACAAAATGATGAAATGATGTAATTGAAGCATGAAATATGAATTGATATGATGTAGATACATTGGATGTTGTCTTGTAATGAAAATATAAAATCTAACATGAAGTGCCCATGAAGAATGTAGATCTTGATCTTGAATAGATGTGAAACAATGCTTGCAAGTAGATATTCAATGCTACATTCACAATCTGAGCTCAATGACATGCATGAATGCATTAAACCCTGGACATGATGGAATGATCTTTAATTGTTACAATAAACTCTTGATAATCTCCTTGAAATGATTTTGAAAATACTCTTTAATTCTCTGTAATGCTCTTGTGAATCCACTCTTATGATAACTTGAACTTGCTAGGAGAGTCAATGTAAATTATCCCCTTATTTATACTAAATCAAGAGATTAACCACAAAATTCAAATAATTCAAGCTGACATCAAATCTAGAGATAAACATAATTAATTCTTGCAATAATGAAATTCAAAAAATGGGTCCTCATTAAGGAAGGACCCATTCACCACCTAGGGCGAATGGGTCTTGGCACTGTTTTCCAGGACCTAACCTTTGAGGCATGAAATAACACTAAAAACCCATTTAGAATCAGCTGATAAAGGGGGGTCCTATAGAGAGAGGACCCATTTGCCACCTAGGTCAAATGGCTCCTAGTAACAGTTTCTAGGACCTTGATTTTTCCAAATTAAATGTTATGTAATTTGAATTGCGGGTGTCAAGATAGATCCTTGAGAGGTGTCACAATTAACACTTAAATTTGAATAAAAGGAGCTAATTAACTTGAATTAACCACAATTAATTAAAAGGACTGAAGATCAATGTGAAAGTGTGTGACAACACTTTACAATACTTTAAAACACCATAAAAAGGGTACACATTAGTTATATTTCATTAAAAGGGGCCCATTAGGCTTAATTAATTGAGTAGACCTTAGATAAGTGTGAAAGTGTGTAAGAACACTTTACAACACTTTTGCAAAGCACAAATTAAGGTATTTTTTAAATAAATAAAGGCCCTAGAGTGATGTGAATGTGTACAACACATTACAACACTATTCCAAGGAATCATTAAGTTAATTCAATGATAATTATTCTGAGACCCAAGTAAGGGAAAAATGATACTGTTTTCGTTACTATATTTTTCCTTGACTTTAGTGAGAGGATGAACCCATGTCATACTCACACTAAAGTAGACATTGAAGAAACTTAAGTATGAAACAATAAGAAAGATGCATAACCATACCTGTCAAAGGACAACAAAAATAAAGAAAAACAAAAGGATCAAGCAAAATTGTCCCAACACAATGTGGAACAGGGTTGTTTGTCCATAACATATGTTGCTCACTCTAGGGTAGTGGAACCTGAGTTTGTCCACTAGGTGAGTTATCCCAATGAAGTGGTCAATGAGAGAATCATATTAGCCTCTCATATCATACCAAAGTTATCCTCCTAAAAAATTTGACAAGGCACCATGTAATGTAATTATTTTGTAATGTAAAATTTTGTTGAAGGTGACTTTTGCTTTGTTCATGTAAATGTCTTCTTCATAGGGAGAATTGTGCCTAATTTCTCCAAGAGAGGACAAGTCAAGGTGTTAGATCGTCACTCACAGGATTCCTCACTCGTATCATGCCATGATGGTAGATCACACACTCTTGGATGACATCAAACTTAATGACACCACCAAGAAGAGGATACATCAAAAGAAAAAAGAAAAATCATGCCATGCAATTTTTTCAACAAATATCATCGATGTATGCCCTCACTTTAAAGTGGTTGCTACACCATAACTATGCGAAATTTCTTTAAAGTACTCAAATTTTTTTCCTAATACATGACAAATTTCATCAAAAAACCCTATGCCAAGTCATATGTTTCCGAAATAAAGACATGTCATGAGATAGGAAAGAAGGGTTTCCCCTACAAATACATAAAGGATCTATGGATTTGGGGTTAGTATGTCTTTGCTACAATGTTTTCATAGATCATGGAACTATCATCATTCCCAAAATACATATAGAATTGGAAGAATGACACAAAGAGAGCAAAAACAAAGAAAAATCCTTTTGGGTCAACATGGAAGAGACCTGAATGTCTCGATGCCTTACATCATCCCCAAAAGGAAAACACAAGACAAATGAAAAAGATAAGAGAAAAATAATTTTGGTCATCTTGTAGGAGACCTGAATTTCTCAACACCTTGCGTCATCACCAAAAGGAAAACACAAGAAAAATTAAATGATTATGAAATATAGAAGAATGAAAGCTACATATAGAGGAATGCAAAAAAGGAGAGAGGCGCATCAAACCAAACAATACGAGGGATCACATTACACTCATGCAAAAAGAAAACATGAAAAAGAAAAATACTAGTAAGGCACATGCAAGTCAACCTAAAGCAAGTCATCCACATCCCAATCTCGGTCAGTATAAACAAATGGCAGACAACTAGCCAAAGAGACAAGAGAAAGTGTCAAACTAGGGGAAGCACTGGGTTCAACACTCCTTTTAGGAGATTTTTCATTTAAGCTCATAGAAGAAGAAAAAATTGTATTTAACTCATCATGCACTTGTTCATCAATTTTTGCAATGTTAATGTCATCATCTAGTTTTATTACAACAAGAGGTTGAATGACAATGTCCATGGAATTTTCTTGTTTATGTTATATCAAGGGTATATCATGCTTTACTTTAGGTAAGTTTGGATTCTAATTTTCTATGTTTTTCTTGTCTTCTTGAGTTTGCAATCTATGAGAAATAGCATGTCACTTATTCCTATGCTCTCTAGCACTTTGATTCCCTTTCAATATATTTTCATTTTTTGTTTGTGTAAGAGTGATTTTCTTAGTCATAATTTCCTTCTCTTCCTTGGGAGGAATAGAAGAAACAACAATGGGTTTTGCAACCACTTTCTCTTTAGCTTTATAAAAAAATTTGACTCTAGGAGGGACAATGGGATTGTTTATACTATTGTATATGTGTGAATTTTCACCCCTTACGCAAATTCCCATTTTACACTTCCTCACCTTAGAAAACCAAATTTGAAGGTGAAATTCCACATCATCCCACTTCCTTCGTTCCTAGGCATCTATCCTTTGTGTTGATAAAATAATATGTGTCATGGATGCCTGCATGGTGTGTAGACGTCTTTGTGGTGCACTTACATCCCTGACAGATTCCTACATCTAAAGCTGATAGAGGTGTTACACTTCCCATTGGGGTAAGTTTGTAATGTCTCTCTTAGAACAACCAACCCTGAAAATGGTAGATTCTCTCATCCCAACTTTAAAAACACTCTTACTTCATTCATTTCATCTTCTACACACTCTCTTTTAGCATTTTCAAGCAATTTCTTCACTTCCACCACTTTAAGGAACACTTTTGCACTTCATAGCAACAACAACAACACTCCATCAACTCCATAGAGAAATTGTGGAAAAATCCATTGCAGTAGGGGCTTGAGGTTTTGCAACACCTCCCTTCGTCACAGTTGAGGTTGTGGTGATTGTTCAAGTCCTTTTTTATTCTCCATTAGCTAGTGAGCTCTTGGTGGAGGTGGTAACATTTTCACTCCTCTCCTTGATGATTTGGTTGGGTAGCTTAATATTATTTTGTAGTGTTACTCGCTTTTTCTCCTCTATTTCTTTATCATACATTTCTCTATTGTTTCTATCTTGGCTCTCTGTGGAGGTGGAAATTCCAAAGCGGGGGTCTAACTAAGGCAGACCCCTACAACACCCAATAATTTTTCTTGTGTGTAGGTGGATGTGCTTTTTGGAGCTAGCTAGTGAACGAGCATATTTATGAGATTATCTTTGTCACCTTAGCCTTGATATATTTACTATATCATATTTTTTTGTATCTTTCCTACTTCATAGTTTTATTTTGTTCCTTTAGAAGTGATTAGCTAGGTTGTCAACTTATTTTCTGGTAGTTTGTACTATCTTTTTGGTCCTCTGGTCATACGGACACCAGTACACCTGAGAGACACTAGTGTGTCATGTTGTCATCCTAGAACCATGATTCCATCCTTGGGAAAAGAGCTACATGAGGTACCATGTTGAACCCAAAAATTGGCTTGCCTAGCCCCAATACTAATTTTGGATTTGTAGAGTGATTGAAGGGCATTATAGTCCTCATCATTGTGGTCCCTCATTTCAAACAACCCTTTAGAGTGATGTAAGTTAGGGTAGCCTTCCACTCTTGGCTCTCCATGACTTGGGGCCTCGACATGGTCGGTCCCCCTCTCTTACATTTTTGGTGAACCCGATGTTAACCAACGTCTGTTCATTCATTGGTGTTGAGGATTTTCCCCTTCTACCTTGTGATTGTTGTGCTCCTTAGTGTTGTGAATATTTATGTGCATCACAACATAGTCCACAACCTCTAGGTGTATTGTTATGATAAGTATATGACACCTTCCAATCGAAAGGATGAAGGTCACTACAAGTTTGTCTACAAGACTTTTTGTTGCAATCCTCATTGGTCTCACCACACAGGAGTAGTTGTCAAGGGGCAAGGTAGGATTTTCTAATGAGACTGACCATGTCCCCACTCCTCCTACATCTCCCACAATATCATCCATAGATGAGCATGAGGCTATTCATATTCCTTCAGAATATGTCTCAATCCTTAGCAAAGGGTTGGGTGACTTGGAAAACCACTTAGAAAGAAATAGGAAGTTGGCTAGGGCCACTCGGGTTATCAGTGAATTAAAGTATATGGTGGAAAAATACCAAACATGCATAGAAATCCTGGCTAGTTTCTCTATTTTGACTGAAGCATGTGCTCCCTTGAACAATCCTAACATTGTGGAAGGGGCCACTTTCAAAGATCATGAAGGATAGCTAGGAATGTCAATGCCTCCTATGTGTATGTACATGGGCGATGTCCCCTTGATCAACATCCCCTCTATCTCTGAGACTATCAAAGTGAATAGGTTCCCTTTAGGCTTCAACTTCACCCATCCTATTACCTCTAATAGTGGAGGTTATGGTGGTATGAGCAGTGGAGGCTTTGGAAGTGGTGGTTGCTT
The DNA here is from genome assembly GCA_007258455.2 of Sequoia sempervirens. NCBI lineage: Eukaryota > Viridiplantae > Streptophyta > Pinopsida > Cupressales > Cupressaceae > Sequoia > Sequoia sempervirens. Next base: position 62,818 of record VDFB02320317.1, on the reverse strand, counting down.
CAGCAGTGGAGGTCATGGTGGTGGCTTCAGAAGTGGAGGTGGCTCCAGTGGAGGCCCTACTAGTGGAGGTGGCTTCGGTAGTGGATCTAGCAGTGGCCACAATGGTAGTTCCAAAGGTGGCTCCAGTGGTGGTTCTCGACGAGGCCCCTTTGGCCCTATGTCTTCTAACAACCCTATTTTGAACACTCTTCTCCAGAATATGGGTAAGATGCAAAGCTAGCTGTCGAGTCTTTCACAGGCCTCTTCCCAACCTATCTTTCAACCCTTTTTCTGGCATAGCCCGTCATCAATAGCAATCTTAAACACTCCCTTCCCTCAAGGAATGGAGATTCCTAAATTTGAGAAATATGGCAGAAAAGGTTACCCACAAACAGGTGTCTACCTTTAACACCCTATGTATAAATTTCTTCCATTATGATGCATTGATGGAAAAGCTATATCCTTAATCTCTCAAGGATACAACACCTGAATGGTAATGTTCCTTGCCTTACAATTCCATTTTCTCATTTGATCAATTGGTGAATCAGTTTCTCTAATAATTTCATGATAACATTGGACCAAAGATGACCTTTTTGGATCTTGTCTAGTACAAAAAGGTGATAATGAAAAGATTACTAATTTTATAGCATGATACCAAGCGCTTTTCTCACAAATCTTGTATTTGCTACTCGATTATGACGTGCAAAAGGTATTCATAGGGAACTTACAAAGGCCTTGGCAGGAGAAGTTTTCCCTCATGAAGTACCCTGCTTTTACGCATTTTTGTGCAGCACTACGGGAATATCAATAAATAGTAGTTTAGCTCGAGGGATCTTCCTTGCGCTCTTATTCTATAGGAAAATCCATCATATCAATATATGGGAAAGGCGAGGTTGTTGTGAATGTAGTAGTTGTTATGACTGGTAACAACCTGAGGCACAACCAAAAGTTCACAAAGTTAGTAGAATCTTACTCTTCCATCTTGTAGAAGCTGTTGAAGGATAAGATCATAACTTTGGAGAACTGGGTATGTGCAGAATCATGATGGGCCAAAAAGTGGCAATATGATGGGTATGTGACTAACATCTATTTTTTTACCCAAAACTGATGAAAGGAAAAGGGGTTCTAAAGGAGATTCTCAGCTTTCCACCGATATAAATTATGCTTTACTTTGAATTTAATAAGTAATTATTATTCATTTTCTATTCAAATTACGACTTAAGTCCTGATTGATAGGATGATTGAAAAAAATCTATAGCTTTCAAACAGTATCACATTTTTTTAATACAAAACATGCATCACATTCTATTTTTTGCATACTATAGGATTAAAAAAATGAAAACTGAATTTCATGAAGTCGACCAAGTTAAGGTGGTTAGACATACAATTTTTTATTTTTTAAAAAGTTGTAATAAAAATTCATAATTAATTATTTACTTGAAAAAAATTACAAAAAAATATGCATCACATCGGGAATGAGTCCTCTACTTATCTCTAAAATATTATAAAAAATATTATCATTTTATTATGGTTATCAAACACAATTGGCATGGTGTGATGGTTTATATGTGGCATTGTTGTTCTTGCCAATTAAGGTTCAAATTAGTGTTATTGTTGAATGGTTGTATCCGTTCTCCGGTCAAAAGCATTTATTGAATAAAAAAGGGTGGTCAAACATACACCTACTTCTTATTTTTTCCCTGAAATTTAAGTACCACTACATTGAAATTTCAAATTTTCACCAAATAGATTTTTTTTTAAAAAACAAACCCAATAGTATAGAAATTACATTCAATTTTCTATAGATTCTATTGTTACATATTTTTGAAATAATATAGATAACTTATTCAAATTTTTACATCAAGTTTCCTAACTCTAATTTTTTTGAATTTTTTGCCACTTAAGGGGCTATTTTTTCCATGATGATCCTGTACATAGCCAAATCTTAGCCTCTTAAAGAACCTTACCCTAGTTGGTATGATATGAATTCTTACTTTCAATACCATCAAGTCAAGAGACATGATATTGAACATTGCATGCGCCCACGTCATGAGATACAGGATCACATCGAGGATGGTACTATTCATCTCAGTGGAAGCAAACAAAATATGAATAAATCGGTGGTGAAAGTGAATAGTGAATTCTAGATATACATGGACCCATTTCCATCACATTATACCAACATAATTTTTGATCCCTCTGATTCTATCACTCAACCCAAGGCCTATGTCAACATGGTCATGATTACTCATACTGAGCATCTTGTGACCGGTTCGCTGGATGTGACATTCACTACATAGGATGTTCCTATCAACAACAAGCCCTCTCCCCTCTACATTCTCACTCGTCTCAATGACAACATTGTGACAAAAGTCCTAGTGGACCCCATGAGTTGTTTTAATGTCATTATAGAAGAAATCCTATTGCTAAATTCGTTGCATAGAGAGGAGTAAAAAAGAAATAAAATCCACCATCAGTACACATGATGGTCTTTGTCTTAAACCATATGGCTCAATAAATTTCTTCGTCCTAATTGGACCTAGGGTTGTTGACATAGTTTTTTATGTCATTCTGGAGTCAGATTTGTTTAGGATGAAGCTAGGCATACCTTGGCTAGCTTCCATGAATGGAATTTCCTTCGTTATTCACAAATGTCTAAAGTTCTCCCATGAAGGCATTGTGCACATAGTGCGTGACACTAGATACCAACCTCTGGTATCCCATGGGGGATATTCATTAGACTACTTTTGGCCCACCTTGGTTGGTCTACTTCCTCCAAGAATGGACCTACTTTACAAAAACTATGTGAAGTATAAGACTGGGGGCAAGGGACAGCCAAAATTGTCCCTTCTAGTAGTACAACAGTCGATTTCCTCCTATCCTTGAAAAGGGAAACATAAGCTCCCCTGTTCTTGGGATGGCTCTCCTCCTCCTCTTTCTAGAGAAGAGTTTTGGATGAATATGCCTAGTTTTTATTCCCTAAGTCTGATGATACCATCCCCATGTAAACCCAGGATCAGGATGTCGGACCTCCATACTAAATCGCCTGGAACTTGGTACTATTTGTATGGTAGAGGAAAAAGCCCATGTGGGGAATCTTCTATGTCTCAACCTCCACAGCCTCCTACCACTTCTACTCCCAAAATAGTAATTGGGAAGAGGCCCGATGTCGAGGCATTATAGCTTACTCCCCTACTACTTCTCAACCTGCTCCTCCTGCTCCCATTTAGGATCCTGTCCCTTTGCTGGAAACAACTATGGAGGATGATCCCATGGGTGAGTAGGATCCTTTTATTCCTTTGTAGCCTCTAGTCTCTAGCTCGAAGAGTCATAGAAACTACCTTGCATGCTAGCACAAGCACTGGCTAAAGGATCTAGTGGCTGAGCAAGCCACTTTATAGAGGAAGGAAGAGGAGATGACCACCCCTATATTAGGGCCTCTTGTCATGTCCTCCTCTCTGCTCTCCTATGATTTTAATCAATCTAGCTCTACATTGCTCCTGAATTCCAACTTAAGTATGATTGTGCATGACCCTAAGAAGGTGCAGGTGTTCATCACTCCTTTAGTGGAGCTTCCTTTGTTGATGTCTCTTTTGAATGTCCTACCCTTAACGAAACCCATAGATATGATGAATACTTCAGTGGTATCTACTACATTTTTCTCTTCCTCCTCTTCCTCCACACCTCTTGCCTCATATGTGGGGAGTTCATGTCCCCTAACAAAGGAGATGGTGGAGAATGGTCCTTCTAGCAATGAAGGATGTAAGAGAATTCCACCTTCCTTGAAAGGTGGTCCCACTCTAACTTGTCCAGTCCTAGTAACAAAACCAATCCTGGCTTCTCCTAAGTTCGTCACCACTCCTGAATCACTTAGTGAGCCTAGTGGTGAATCTCAGGCATAGCCTTCTTTGTTTGTTCAGGTGGAACATGGAACTCCTCTGAAGTGCATGTTTAACTCTCTAGATGAAGTTATAGCCTTGTCATTTATTTTCATGAAATCGTTGACCTTAGCTCCAGAAGAGCTTAGTCGAGGAGACCTAGTGGGGCCTTCTTCCTTAACCCTTGTTGCATGAGGGTCAGATGCTCCTCCTATTAACATTACACCACTGTAGGCTCATCCTCCTCCCCCCTACAATGATCTAGAGTGGGAGGCAGATGACCTCTTGGTCGATCAGTGTTAGGGGGAAGCCTCTTCTTTATCTTAAGAATAGATGTGTGTGTGTTGTGATGTGTTCCTCCTGTGATCGTACTATGTGTTCTTGAATGAACTTTTTCACGCTTGTTGGTACTTGGATATAGGTATGGTTTTTTTGTTGTAAACCTTCTATTTTTATCATCATTCTTCTATGTTTGTGATTGATTTTTGGGAAATTGGGGATGATGCAAAGCATTGGGGGCATTTAGGCTTCCCTTCCATGTTGACCCATTTTTTTAGTTTTACTTTATCTTCTTGTGCATTCTTCACATGGTTTGATATAGTAGGGGGTTGATGACAATTCATTTTATATGCTATTATTATACTTATATATATATATATATATATATGAGCATTTCTTACCTTGAAATATTAGGCTACGCCTATGCCCTATGTTTATGTCCATTTCTCTTTTTCTCTCTTCTTATCTTTCTCTCTTCTTTGCTTGAGTTTTCTCTCTCATGTGTGACAATGCCATTTCTATGACACTTCAGTTTTTAGAAAATGCATTTGTTGTTAACGAATCTTTTTTCTCGAGAATCTTCACAAACTCATTTTCAAAGAATCACATTCTCGACTTGAAACCCTAATGGAACTTGTTTCCTTCATCATGTGTTCGTAAAGAAAGAACTTTAGAACCTTCCTTCGAGATGGGAAAAGCTATGATCTTCCCCTTTCAAGGGGGCATTTTTTTTCCTTTCAAATTCCTTGATGAAGTGAACATCTTTCAAAAGGATTCCTTGATGATGAATCGATTTGAGAAAAAATGTTCCTTTTGTACTTTCAAATAGTGTGTCCCTTGAGTGGACCCCTTTCTTCATGTTGGTTTCCTAAGGGATCCCTTTGAAAGCTTTCCAATCTATTGAAAATCTATGTGACTATCTGCTTAATTTCCTAAGTGGTTGCTTTCAGACGTTCTATCTATGGATAAACATGTCACTTTGCAGGTGCACCTGTGAAGCCGCTTTTTGACTATGCGGAGTCCCATTCCTTGGGTTTCCTCCATGTGAGAGATCTTGGGGGATACCTCCTTGTAGGTGTGTAGGTCTATAGGGAACTTCTTTTGAGCTTCCTCCATGTGAGAGATCTTGGGGGTCACTCCCTTGTATGTCTACGGGTCTGTAGGGCACTTTCTTTCTAGGTTTCCTTCATGTGAGAGACCTTAGATGATACCTTCCCTATAGGTCTACAAGTTTGTAGGGAAATTTCTTTGGCTTTCCTTGATGTGAGAGATCTTGGAGGACACCTTACTTGCAAGTGTATGGGTCTGTAAGGGAATTTTCTTGGTATCCTTCATGTGAGAGATCTTGGAGGATACCTTCCTTGTTGGTCTATAGGTCTGTAAGGTGCTAATAAGAGTCAGAACCCAAGATTCAAAAAAGAACACAATAGAAGCGAAAAAAAATTATTATTTATTTATGGAAAATATGTTCTCATTACAGAGAAAGTACATTCCAAAGGATGAAATCCTCACATGCTGTAATACATGCAACTTTACTGTTTCTAAAAAGCAAATCCCCTTTTCCCCAATATAATTCTCTTTTTCCCAATACCCGAGAATTTACAAAATGAGTCCTAAATAGCCTTTTTATAGCTTGGAGCCAAAAGTGTAATTTGAATTTTGAATTTAGGCAATTGGGTGCCAAAAATTGAAAATTGAAATTCAAAAATTGAGTCTCAATTCAAAAATTGGCAATTTTCCAAAAAATGACAAACTTCCAAAAGCCATAACTTTTGATTTTGGACTCTGTTTGATGAATTGTTTGAACTGCTGGAAACGTCTTGGAGTGTAGAATGTGCTAAGGGTCTGGTTTGCCAGTTTTGATGATTTTTGGGGCCGTACGGGACCGTTTAATGTCTCAAAACAAACTCAAAAGATTTTTCAAGGAAATTTTGGGAAATTGAAACTTGAAATAACTTTCAAACCAGATCTTGGCCTAATTCTTTCACCAAAGTGATTTTTTTTTGTCCTAAAGCTTCCCATAAACTTTTTCCTCCTCACGCCTTCAAATTCATACATGCTAAAAATAACAGTGGACCTGAAAAAGTAGAAAAGCATTTTTGAAAGTTGGGAATTCTTATTTGATGAAAAGGGTATCGAGAAATGCAAAAACATCTACAAAGAGCTAACAAAAAGAAAAGATATTTTTGGGTGATGCAGGATTTCCCTTACACCAGTAGATGGTCTTGCATTAGGTGTTTTTCTTGGTATCCTTCATGTGAGAGAGCTTAAGGGATACCTTCCTTGCAGGTTTATGGGCCTATGAGGCACATACTTCTTGGGGATTCCTTCATGTAAGAGATATTGGGGGTCACCTCTTTGCAAGTCTCCAGGCTTATAAGATGCTTTCTTTCTACAACTTCATAGTTCTATGGACCTATGAAGTCCTTTACTTGTCCTATGCTCTTGAGTTCTCTAGATCACGATCTGCTTCCTCGATGGTTTAGGTATACATTTCTAACCCTATTACTCTTCAATCTACTTTACCGAAGCACTGATCATTATTCGTGCTCACTAAAGTGGGGGAAAAATCTATAGGCACAAATTTTCACCCCTTATGCAAATTCCCCTTTTACACTTGCTCACCTTAGAAAACCAAATACGAAGGAAAAATTCGACATCATCTTGTTGCCTTCATTCCACTTGGCATTTATCCTTTGCATCGGTAGAAGAATATTTGTTGGGGAATCTTGCACGGTGTGCAAACATCCATGTGGTGCACTTACATCCCTGATTGTTTCCTATGTCTAAAGCTGGCAGAGGCATTACACTTCCAATTTGGGTAAGTTTGTAACATCCCTCTTCGACCAACCAACCCCAAAAATGCTAGATTCTCTAATCCCACCTTCAAAAACACCCTTCCTTCATTCATTTCATCTTCTACACACTCTCTTTTGGTATTCTCAAGTAATTTCTTCACTTCCATCACTTCAAGCAACACTTTGGCACTTTATAGCAGCAACAATGACACTCCAGCTCTATAGAGAAATTGTGGAACAAGCCATTGCAATAGGGGCTTGAAGTTTTACAACACCTCCCTTCATCATAGTTGAGGTTGTGGTGATTTTTCTAGTTCTCTTTTCTCCTCCATTAGCTAGTGAGCTCTTGGTGGAGGTGGTAACATTTTCACTCCTCTACTTTACGATTTGGTTGAGTAGCTTAATACTATTTTGTAGTGTTACTTTCTTTTTCTCCTTAGCTGTCCGTGGAGGTGGAAACAATAAAATAGGGGTATGACTGAGGTAGACCCCTATACAACCCCCAACAATTTTCCCTCTTTCTTGTATGTAGGTGGGTGTGCTTTTTGGAGCTCGCTGGAAAATGAGCATCTTTGTGAGATTATCTTTGTCACCTTAGCCTTCATATATTTACTCTACCATATTCATTTGTATATTTCCTACTTCATAGTTCTATTTCATTCCTTTAGAAGTGATTAGCTAGGCTGAAACCTTGTTTTTTGGTGGTTCATACTGTCTTTTTGGTCCTCTGGTTGTACAAATGAAAACACACATGAGAGATAATAGTGTGTCACACTATCATTGCAAAAAAAAAATTCTATCCTTGGGAAGAGAGCTACCTAAGGTACAGTGTTGAACCCAAAAACTAGCTTGCCTAGCCCCAATCTTGATTTTGGGTTTGTAGAGTGATTGAAGGGAATTATAGTCCTCATCATTCTTGTCCCTCATTTCAAACAACCCTTTAGAGTGAGGTATGTTAAGGAAACCTTCTACTCTTGGGTCTTTATGACCTAGGGCCTTGACATGGTCGGTCTGCCTCTCTTACAATTATCTTGTGCTCTCTTGTATGAAATTGTAGGAGGTTTGTCTATATGTTGTTATTGTATGTTCAAAATTGCTTTTGGTTCGAACATCACTTCATCAAGGATAGGTGTTTCATTCATAGGTTGAGGCATGTTTTGAAGGGATAATTTTGACATTTTCTTTGCCATGAAATTTTGATATAATTTGAAAAATAAATCCTCTCGAGGCTTGATAGGCTCCATAGGCTCGGGCCACCAAAATAAATCTAATGAAAAATTCCTTCAGGTCGACGCAAGATTAAATCCACTATGATGCATAGTAAAGATATCATTTCCAAATGGAAAATTTAGACATTTATGCACAATCAAAGGACATGAAATTGGTGTGATTGTGGAATGATGGAATATGAGACAGTTACTGTTTTTGGTCCCACTTTTAAAGGGAGATCTGTCGAGCCTATTGTAGGGCAAGAAAACCCATTATGTGTCTTGATCTATCCTTTCGGTTTGTCATATGTATCTTGATATAGTTCAACCACATATAAGAATTATTCTATGATCAAATTCTCTCCACAAATGAGTTCAATCAATATCCCATTATTGGGTTTATCATTGATTTGACTAGCTATGTAGAGAGGACCATCAGGTGCACATTTGAGTATGTTGTTTTGTGAGAAAGCAATGTCAAGAGGCTTTTTAGTTGATCCCTTACGAGGTCTAGCTTCAATAAATTCTACCACTTTCTCTACGAGATGTGGTTTCATATGATCATTCTCCATGTAAAATTTTCCTTAGTTTCATTAGGAGGATTGATTGTGGTATGTATGTTATTATTGTCTTATTTTTCCAAGTACTCATGAAAGAAGCAACTAAGGCTATAGATCTATTTGTGTTTCATTTTGATTTTTCAGCACTTTTCTTAGATTTTGTATAATGTGAACCATGCCAATGTCTATGCATTAACTAAAGATATGGGATTTTGTGTTTTCTAGTTGTTCATATAGCTTGTCAATAATATCATGCACACTAATCATAGGAAGTGAATTCATGAGTAATGAAGTATGCAAACTATGCACCATGGAGGTTGGTTCTCAACACTATCAGAAAGAGATTTAGAAAACCCAATATCAACAACAAGTGAGATATTGTGGGATGACATGAGCCTCAAACTATATCTTGTAATAGTAATGTTAATAGGACACCAAGTTGTAAAGCTCATTCAAGTTTTACAAACCTAGTGTGTGAACCATAAAATGGCAAAGAGGAAATGCAACAACATAGAATGAAATGCAATGTTAAGATTCTAAATAATGAAATTGACTAATTATAAAATGCTATAAACTGAAAATGAAATGTTGTAGATTCAATTTTGAATTCTAACAATGCACTAAAATGAAGAAATTTAAGCTAAATGCAATGAATTTGATGAAACAAAAAAATTAGGAAACTGAAATAGGAAAGTAACATCATGGAACATAAGCCTAAAATTGAGATTTTAATGTTTAGAAAATACAGATCTGTAACTAGCAGGACTCATTCACAAGTAAGGGTGAATGGGTTCTGGTTAAGTTTTTTTGAGATGTTTTTAAGGATTTTAGGGTGATTTTTAATGCTTTTCCAAGTTCTAGAAGATACAGGTTTACCTAATCAGGGATTCATTTTCTAGTAAGGACAAATGGGTCCTGGTTAGGTATTTTTAAACTATTTTTTAATTATTTGCAAGCTTTCAGTAATGTCTTCCAATTCCAGGTTTAAGGCAGTGAGTTTTAGTTTTAGATTTTCCAAAATTATAATGTGAAAATGCAATGATAAGATCAATGCAAGGACCTATGTTGAAATGCAATTTTGTTTTGATTTTTAAATGCTAATAAATGAGGTCTAAATGAGATGCATAATGACTTATTTGGTTTTGTATTTTTTATATTTATAAAGATGAAAAATAATGAAAATATCAACCCTAAATGAGATGTAATTGTAAATGAAAAATTAAAAAAACCTAAATGAGATTTTAATTCAATACAAACGAGATGCAATTGAATGAAAGATCTAACCCTAGGATGCAAAGACTTCAAAAATTAGAAAATTTCAATGTTCAAAATGTTGGGTTCACCATGAATGATTAGGTGAAAAATAAGGTTTGTATCAAAATGAATCAACAAGATGATGAACCACTTAATTTTCCCACTCAAATCACATGCAATTATGAGGGAAAAAACATGCAAATAACAATTAGGAATGATACCTAATTGTTATAGCAACTATGAGGGAGGATTTTAGAGCTCAAAGAGGCATGTACCTTGCTACAAGAAGCATATTTTTAGGGCACAAAGGACTCATTCGCCTTTAGTGGAAAATGGATCCCTGTTAGGGTTTCTAAAACTGAGATTTGGGCTATTTTCCTTGATGTATGCACTCTCAGATTCCTAATTTTTAACTCCCAAAAAACTTGTACTTAATTATGTAGCTATTCTTTGTTCTTGCACTTTGAAGGTCAATCTCGCAACTTCACAAATTTTGTAATTTTACTTTAAATTTTCTCTCCACTTGATCTTCCACCTGTAAATCTAAAAAAACACATTCAAGGGAAGAAAAACTTGTTGGATGTTAGTGAATAGGTGTTTGTCTATGTTAAACCCCTTGTAGGTAATTAAACCAAATGATGAAATGATGTAATTGAAGCATGAAACATGAAATTATGCGAAGTAGATACCTTGGATGTTGTCTTGTAATGAAAATATACAATAGAAAATGTAGTGGCCATGAAGAATGTATATATTTATCTTTAATAGATGTGAAACAATTATTGCATGTAGATTTGCAATGTTGCACTCAAAATCTTAGCTCAATGACATGCATGAATGCATTAAACCCTAGAAATGATGGAATGCTCTTGAATTATTGCAATAAAACCTTGATGATATGCCTTGAAATTATTTTAAAATTATCTTTAATGCTCTATAAGTCTCTTATGAATGCACTCTTATGATAAATTGAACTTTCTTGGAGAATCAATGTGAATTAACCCCTTATTTATACTAAATCAAGAGATTAACCCTAAAATGCAAAAAAATCAAGGGGACATCAGATTTAGAGATAAATATTATTAAATTCCTACCAAAATGAAATTAAAAAATGGGGTCATCATTAAGTGAGGACCCATTCAACACCTAGGGCGAATGGCTCCCAGAACTATTTTCCAAGACCTAACATTTGGGGCATGAAAGAAACCTACAAACCATTTAGAATCAACTGATAAAGGGGGGTCCTATAGAGGGAGGAACCATTCACCACCTAGGGATAATGGGTCCTAGGACCAATTTATAGGACCTTAATATTTCACAATTAAATGTTATGTAATTTGAATTGTGGGTGTCGAGATAGATCCTTGAGAAGTGTCACAAATAAGGCTTAAATTTGAATTAAAGGGGATAATTAACTCTAATGAACTAAAATTAATTAAAATGACCCTATATCAATGGGAACGTGTGCTACAACACTTTATAACACCATAAATAGGGTAGACATTAGGTACATTTCATTAAAAGGGGTCCATTAGGCTTAATTAATTGAATAAACCTTAAAAAAGTGTGAAAGTGCGTTACAACACTTTTGAAAAGGAATGGAACTAAGGTATGTTTTGAATAAATAAAGGCCCTAGAATGATTTGAATTTGTACAACACATTTCAAAACTATTCCAAGACATCATTAAGTTAATTCAATGATAATTATTCCCAAACCCAAGTAAGGGGAAAAGGATATTTTTTTCCGTTACTACATTTAGTACAATTGGGAGAGAATTTGAAGTTAACAAAATTTAATGAATTTTCATTTAGTTCTATGAGAAATAAATATATAGTTTGTAATTTGGGTATGTGCATGATCATCATGGAAAAAACTAGCCCTTAAGTGGCAAAAAATTCAAAAAATAGAGTTAGGCAACTTGACGTAAAAATTTGAATAAGTTATCTATATTATTTCAAAAATATGAAAAAATAGAAAATTTAGCAAATCGAATGTAGTTTATAAACTACTAGGCTTATTTTAAAAAAATAAATCTATTTGGTGAAAATTTTAAATTTCAATGAAATAGTACTTAAATTTCAAGGAAAAAATAAGTAGGTGTTTGTCTAACCACCCTAACCACAAAAAAATGATAATATTTTTTTATAAGATTTTAGATATAAGTAGAGGAATCATGTCCTAATGTGATGCATATTTTTTTGTAATTTTTTCCCAAGTAAATAATTAATTATGAATTTTTTATTACAACTTTTAAAAAATATAAAAACTCGTATGTCTAACCACCTTAACTTGGTCAAAACTTCATTAAATTCAATTTTTATTTTTATTAATCCTATATTATGTGAAGCATAGAATGTGACACATGTTTCAAATTAAAAAAATGTGACAGCGTTTGAAAGTTATAGATGTTTTTCAATCAACCTATCAATCAGGACTTTAGTCGTAATTCAAATAGAAAATGAATAATAATTATTTATTAAATTTAAAGTAAAACATAATTTATATTGGTGGAAAGTTGAGAATCTCCTTTAAAAACCCTTTTCATTTCATTAATTTTGGGTAAAAAAAAAGTCGTTAGGCACATGGGCCATCATATCAGTTACATATCTCCACTTTTTGGCCCATCATGATCCTTCACATACCCATTTAGGGTTTAATTTATTATTGTTTGATTGAAAAAAGAGATCTAGATCCTAAATCACACTTATTTTGATGTGAAGAGTTTAGGGAAAGACTAGAAATATGATCTCAATACCCACATGATTATAAACCTCAATGGACAAGCTAGAATGGTTGATTAAGGTTTTAAACCTTCTAGTTGGGTGATGTTATAATTAATTGATTATTAATTGAATGAATTATATGATGCAATTATTTTCTTAGGTTTTTTATGAAAATGTAGCAAACTATTGATATTTCTAAAACACATAGAATAGATAAACATAAAAAAATTCTAGAGAAGTAGAGGCTAGACACAAAATAACTTGGAATATAAATTTGGGCTTGAAACAATTGGACAAGGGAACTGGGTGTCGTAAACTAGCTAACAACTACTCAAGATTTGATTTCACACTTTTTTGTTCTCTTCTAGGGTCATTGTCAAAACTTCGTCTATTGTTGAAAAAATCCACTTTCGTTGATTTGACAACTATTAGGGCTTGAATGCATGAATGCAAAATTAGTATTCAATATTACTTCAATTTATTCCAAATATATAAACCTACACACATGAAAGAGGGGAAAATGTTTTTCTGTATAGGGGCTTGTCTAATTCAAACCCTGTTTTGGTATTTCTACCTTCACAACATCTATGATGATGTAAAAAAAGAGTTTATCCTTTGTTGGGCAAAGGTTAAATTATAAACAAGTGGTAAATTGATAAATTGATACATCTCACCACACACATTTGAATTCCCTAATGGAGTTCAAAGTCATGTACTCATCAAATTCAAGGAGAAATTGATTCTTCATTTGAAGTCTTGCAAGTGTTAATACTCACAGAAAAAAAAACATGAAACATAAAAAAATTACATTAAAGAATGATGCAAGGCTAACATGATGCTTGAACGAAATAAATGATGTAGTAATTCTAATCTTGACTTACCTTGACTAATTTTAGGATGCTTAATTTAGTCAAATAAAATGCTAGGATTAAAATGATAAAAATGATTTATATTATATGCAATTCTTTTAATTTCCCAAAAATTAAATATTGATAACTGACAAATGATTTTAAATTTTCAAATAGTAAAATACTAACATTGACATATTTAAATTTTAGCTAAAAAGGGTCGGACGATGGCGTTGGGTGCCCTATCCAAAATCCATACTCTTCAATGCCTTAAAAATAGGTATGAAGAAAAAAAATCTTTATTTTCAATCCCATCTTTTAATTTTCCAAATATATTTATAAAATAGGAGAATTAAATACATAATATGGCCCAAGCACATAGGGGGAACTAAACCTAGTGTACAATTGTCAAGGGTGAAAATTTTTGATATTAGCCCCTTTAGTGAGAGTATAAAAATAGGCTCAAACACAGTAAAGTGTCGATATGCCAAAACTGGTTCAATTATCCAAACATTGAAAAGATATGACAACATCGAATCCAGGGGATATGTTAGCCCCTAGATTCAAGATGTTATTGAAAAATAATATAAGGAAAAAGGAACACACATGCATGAGGTGAAATCTAGCATGAAAAACACAAAGCATACAATATGATGACACACAACATAACATAAGGTAAACATAAATACAAAATTAAAATATCATGCAAACATAATGTAAACATGCAAAGGGAGCTATGATAATCATAGAATAGAAAACTCCATAGAAATATTACTAGGATCCATACCTAAGGCATTCATGAACCATAGGCTAATAAAGTCTGATACTTGCTAGTTGACCCATGAACCAAAGCATCATGGGATAGTGAATTTTGATATTCACTAGTTGAGCATTAATAAGAAACAACACAACCTAGTGATGATCAATATTCATGAGGTGTCTTTCTATGTCAACCATACCAAGGATTATAATCCCAATAATTCTAATAAGGTGTTACAAAAAGGATCAATATGCCAAAATCATACATCACCAAGTTCAATGCATGTGAAAAAAGTGAAGCACATAATGGAATGCATGCCCCAATGTAAATTTAGTTGCTAATACCAATTGTTAGCAATTTCCTTTAAGGTAGAGTAAAGTAGTATATACAACATGAAATGCCATATATTTTATTAGAAATCCCTATGCTAATGTTTCCAATAAATCTAACTCATGAAATGTGGTTTCCCACATGACAAAGTAACATAACAAGACACAATATATCATATAAGGGATCCACCAATCTAGGGTGAGTATAGACCATCAATAATATGTAATATGAGTAATCTTTGAATTGACATCATTCCCCAAATACTTATGGAAATACAAAAATAATAGGGTATTGACTTATTAAGATAGCATATACAAGCTTTCTAGTCAACATGAAAGAGGCCCAAATGTCTCAATTTCTTGCATCATTCCCAAAAGAAAAGAAAAGAAAACAATGTTCACAACATACATAAGAATGAAGATACAAATAGATGATTGTTGTACAACATATTCATTTTCTTCGTATCATTGTACTAACAAGAACAATAAAGGTCATCCAAGGAAAATTAACAAAAAAAAAAAAAAAACATGCCAATAATCACTATATAGGAGATCACATCACATAGAAGAAAACACATAAAAACACACACAAGGGTACATGGTACTACAAATGCCAGTCTATCTAAATAAAATCATCAACATCACAATCTTACTCATCATAAATGGAAGGTGGATAATACACTAAAATAAATACAAGTTTCATACAAGGAGTATCACTAGGTTCGATGCATGGCAAATCACACTCATTAGGAGGATCATCATGACTAACCTTATTTAGATTCATTAATTTATAAAACATAAGAGTTAGTTCATTATGATCTTATTTTTATTCTTTTAATTTATCTTCTTCTTCACTATGTAAATGTATCACAATAGGATGCATAATATTAGACCATGATTGGGAGTAATATCATTCATATGGTCTTCTCTCATTCTTTTCTTGTGTTAGGACATGTAATTTTCAACTTCATGGTTTAGCATGGGTAGCAAGGTGGAGTCAAGTGATGGAAAGCATTGATGGGTGGGAGGTAATTCATTGCAGTTGTATTTGGTGGAAGGATGGTCTTTAGGTAAAGTTTCATAATTTTCAATGAGTTAATGAGCTATAGCATGACATCTTCATTTATGCTCTTTTGCACTTATATTTCTTCTTGCATAGGTTTTATCTTGTGAAGGGGTAATGGAGTTGTTCCCCAACATAGTTCTACTTTCTTCCTTTTAAGGTAGAATAAGGGGACCACCATAGACCTTGGGAGACCACTATATTCTTAGGTTTAAATTTTTTTTTTTCCTTTCAGGGACACAAATTTAATTGCATGATGATCTCTTTGTCTTTTGTGGGACAATGGAGGTGGAACTATAGCATACATGTTAGGTGGTTGAGGGGGGATACCTAGTCAAACTTAGGTTCATACATTACCTATGTGGTAGTATAAACATCCATCAAATTCCCAATAGACTAAGGAACCTCAACTTGGGATATTACTGATGGATAACTTAGTTATACACTTAGGTTTAAAATTTTGATATGATATGAAGAAAATTTCCTGATGAGGCTTAATAGGTTTAATAGGTCAAGGCCAAAAATAATCTAGTGAAAAATTTCCATGATAGACCAAACGTTTATACCCATTATGATTAATAACATGTATTTCTTCTTAAAATGGAAAGTTGATACATTTTTGGATAACTAGTGAGACCACATTCATGGAGTGTAGCCATGGATAGGGTAACTTCACATGAAACTAGTTCAACATTGGAATAATGGTAAACAAGACATCCAATTGTTTCAGTCCAACTTTGACTATGAAAGTTATTGAACCTATAGTTGGGAAAATAGAGCCATCATGATTTTTTAACCATAATTTTGAATTTTCATAGTTATATTTGTAAATTTCATGCATAAATAGGAAATTTTTGGTGATCAAATTCTCTATACACTTGGGATCAATAAGTATCTACCTTGTGGGTTTCCCATTAATTCAATGAGTGATATAGAGATGACCATTAGGTGCATTTATGGATGCATCAATATGTGTGAAAGTAATGTTAGGAAACAAAGTTATTCGGCTCTTATGAGATTGCATTTCTATCCTTTTTATAAATTTCAATAAATCATTATCATATTAATTATTATCACTATATTGCATAAATAGTCATGAACGGCTTGCCAATTGGTTTTTAAATATTTACAAGTTTTTGTTAGATGGAAAGACTAGTTTATTTCCTTTGTCATTAACACCATACAACTAGAATTGATTCGAGTTAATGAGGTCTTTCACTTAGTTCTTAAGATGCATACATCATTCTATGTCATTTCTACGTGTACATTGGTATTTAAAAGTGATTTTGCGTTAAATTTTGGTGATAAAGGCTTAGTTGTGTCAAAAGGCTTGACCAGAGGGAGTTGAATTATGTTCTTATTTAATAAATACAAAATTACCGCTGAATAAGATTTAAGAAATTGAGAAATTGAGAAAATTTCCTATCTCTTGTGTTTCAATGTTTTGATTAGATTAAAGCTAGAAGGGCTAGTACCCATTACAAAATAGCCATAGAGGTAAACGAGGAACTCACGAGAATAGAGAAACCAA
This sequence comes from Sequoia sempervirens, assembly GCA_007258455.2. Lineage (NCBI taxonomy): Eukaryota > Viridiplantae > Streptophyta > Pinopsida > Cupressales > Cupressaceae > Sequoia > Sequoia sempervirens. The sequence goes on along the minus strand of VDFB02320317.1, from coordinate 45,606 downwards.
AAAAACTAAAACATAAAATTAAACTTAAATAGTTCAACCACCAAAAAAACATAAAGCACACAAAGTCAGACCATCACAAAACCACATGACACCTACAAGTCTCCCAACAACTTGAGACTAGTGATCACATTCCATTCCTGGGATAGAAATTGGAACTTATTTTCAAAATTTAGAGGCCCCTGTTGAATGGCCTAGCTATTCACCATGGCATCACAAGCTAAGGTATATACCATTTACCCATGGCCTAGGTATTCACCATGGAATCACGAGTTAAGGTATATACCATTTACCCTTCTTGTTCTACATATGACCATCCTCTGGACCATTTGTAACCCATTTCCCCTAGCACTTCCTTAATTCATCCTAAGAAAGCTGAAGGGTGATGACAATGTTCTTCATGGTTTATTTACTATAATTGGTGATGACCCCAAGGAATTGCATGGTTTTCTCTTGGTTGTGATGGATAACATCAATCTTAGTTAGTAAATTCTTTCTTTCTTCTTCAATATTAACAATGACATGCAAATCTTCCATATCCTTTTCCCACATCACCCAATTCTTGGATGACTTGGCCAAAGAGGAAATAATATCCCAATGCTCCTTGTTCTCCACCTGCCCTAGCCATAGGACTTGCTGCTCAAGAACCTTTCCCTCTAGAATTTGAATTCTTTCTTTAGCCGTTACCAACTGTCTTAAGAGCCACTTCATAATATCCCTCTCGATATTAATAGTCTCTAAGATTTCATTGATTTTAATTTCAAAGGTGGTCACCAGGGACACGAATCGACCTAGGTTTAGTTCTAGTATCCTCCAAATTGATGCACAAGTAGGTCGAATTTTGAGGGTTAGGGTTAGAAATAGGGGGTGTTGGGGACATCAAAGATATTTACATGAGTAGAAGACTACAAAGGTGAGTTGGATAGGGTGGGATTCGATGACTCATCATCATTTGAGTTGTTGGACTCCCCTAACCTAGAGGTAGAAATAGGCATGGGATTTGAGGAGTATTTATCCTAATGAAGTCTTTATTTTTATTTTTGAATGAGTTGCAATTATTTTGAGGCATGGACTAGATTGATAGATAGGAGTCTATGAGGGTGTAGCTTCATACTAACTAATAGATATATGATATTCATGAAGATTATTACACAAGTGTGTAAAATATGGATACTCCATCAACAATATCTTATCTCAAATACTAGGTTTTATGTTTTCTATAAACTCTATTTGAATGTCAAAATCAAGAAGATTATATGAGATTTCTCAGAAGCAATTTTTATTGTCCTATAAAGTTGGATATTATTTCCTTAGGTCCTTGTTTACAATGCACTAAGTATATTAACGCCACCTGGAGAGTAATGCTTGATTGAAAATTTTAGATAAGTGCACTTACAAGCTGTGTGAATTAGTTAATTGAGCTATTTGATAATGAGAAAAACCAATCTAAGGCTATTTATTTCAATGATCTATGAAATATTTTTTCTAGGAGTGCATCTTTAAAAATGAATTCACTACATGATGCAATAAAAGATGACATATGGTTGTTAGGATCTCCTTTATTATTATATTTTCAAATTGTCTATTTCAATGTATTGCAGTATAGGTGTTTTGAGGATATACAATAACAATGGGTTACCTATGATGTATTGTGGAGGATTAACATTGTTTTAATTTTGATTTAAGGTTTTTTTTTTTGGAAGTCATGTTTTAGAAAATTTGATTTATAATGGGATCGTTTTGTGACATGTATTGAGAGTTTGTTGAATATGGTGAACTAGTATGAGTTATTGGTGGGATATTGTGTTGCATGTTTATGAGGAGTGATGAACATGGTGGTGTTATAGGTAAAATTACAAAAATCTTAGGATTACCACTAGGAATCCCTAAGTTTGAATTTAGGCCATTGCTATATTGTATTTTTGATGCTATGTCTGGAGGTATAAATGTGGGAATAGAAGGAATTATTTTGGGAGAGTAAACTTGTTCTCCTACTTGGTTTTGAGAATTCATAAATTCTTGAGAGAAACTAACTACCTTAGAAATATTATCATCTACTTTACAAAATAGACTACAAAATACTTCTATTCCTTGGGAATATTTTATTAACTTTCTAAGGTTGTCCAAAATAGGAATTGTCTCTCTAGTTAAAGGCTCATTACTTAGGTATTCCTAAAGGCCTTATAAATACTTATCTAATTGTTTTAGTCTCTCTTTAGGTACATGGGCAATAGTAGCTTCCAAATCCAAATGAATTTTAGGTTGCAAGGAATTCATACGTAATGTAGGATGAGAGATTGAATCCAAAATGGATTGGGTAGAGGAAATGCCTTGTGTGAAAGAGTTATAGGACTCAAGAGCCACATTAGTTTTTATTGCAATGAAGGAGGTAATAAGGTTAAAACTACATATCACAAGGTTATTATCCATAGGAGACTAGGTCATGAACCTCATATGAGATTCAAAATAGTTAATTAGTCCAACTATGAAAGTAAATTGCAACATAGTCACAAAAACTAAAACAATTTATCATAGTAGAAGCCCAAATAGCACAGGAAACACATAAATAGAACTATGATCCAAATTTTCAGAGTCATAACATATTAGACAAGGTCACTAGGCTCCCTAGATGCGTGGGTTGAGTTTAATAATGTAAATATTTGGATGTGTTCTATATTGTCTAAGGGTTCTAATCTATAACTATTGAGGTTTGATGATAGGTAGATTTCTAGAAATACTTAGAATTCCAATTTTGTTATGTGTAACACAATTATGCATGTAATTTTAGAACTTTGAAGAAATGATGCAATTCAAATGTAACTTTTAGGTTTTAAATTGCAATAATTCATTGGTGGTAATTTGAAAAATATTGAAGTTGATATCTTTATTTCTTTTTGAAACAACAACAGTGTAACTTTTGACTTTTTCAAATATATGCACATACCTAAATGACAACTTTAAACACTTTTAGATACATTTTTAGATGTTAGTATGAAATAAGAAATATTTTGAGATGCAACTATGAGCTAGATCTAATTTGAAATGATTGAAATTAACTCTATTTATACTTTGAATGGAAGATGCTATACCAATTTTAAAATTTTCAATGCTTTTTATAAAAAACTATGTATGCATAAATGATTAACTCATATAACCTAATATTGTACTTAAATTTTAAAATTACATTCCTTAGAATTTAAAATAAATTAAAGTACAAAAATATTTGTGCTGACCAAAATGATTCATTGGAAGAAGGGATCTAGATCCTAAATCAGACTTCTTCTAATGTGGACATTTAGGGAAGGATTCAAATGATCTCAATACCCACTTAGCTACAACATTAATGAAAGATCTAGAATGGTGGATTAGGGTTTTAATCCTTATTTTTTGGTGTTGTTGTTATGATTAATTAATTGTTGATTGATTGAATTCTATGGTGCATTGGTGTTCCTAGGTTATTTATGAAATGTAGGAAAATGTTGAGATTTCAAAAAATATAGAATAGACAGTAAAAAACTAGATTCCAAAAAGGTAGAGAGTAGATACAAAAGAACCTGGTATATAATTTTCATCTTGAAATATCTGGATAGGGGTTTTGGATGCCCTAAATTGGTTGATAGCTACTCAAAATCTAATTTTACGCTCTTGTTTAGATCCAAATTTGCAAGTCCTTCTCTTTTAAGGTCACTGTCAGAACTTTGTCTAACCTTGATAAAATCCACTTTCCTTGATTTGACAACTTATAGGGATTGAATGCATGAATGAGAAATTAGCATTCAATATTCCTCAAATTTTCTTAAGATCTACAAACCTACACACTTGAAAGAGGGGGAAGGTTGTTCCTTATAGTGGTTTTCCCAAGTCAAACCTCGTTTTGGTATTTATACCTCCACAATAGCTATGCCAATGTAAAAAGAAGATTCTACCCTTAGTTGGGTAGAGGGTAAATGATAAACAAGTGATAGATTCACAAATTACTCCAACTCACCACTCATATTTGCATTCCTTCATGGAGTGAACTCATGTAATCATCACCTTCAAGGAGAAATTGATGCTTGATTTTAATTCCTACAAGTATTAGTACTCAAAAAATAAATAAACATGAAACATGAACAAACTTACGTAAGAACATGATGCATAGCCAACATGATGCTTGAGTAAAATAATTGCTATTGTAATTCTTTTAATTGTGCTCTTGGCTTACCTTGACTGATTTTAGGATGCTCAATTTTCTCTAATAAAATGTTAGGATTAAAATGGTGAAAATGATTTTATTTATATGCAATTCTTCTAATTTCTTGAAAATCAAATATCGATAGCCAAACAATGATTTTAACTTGTTAAATTATAAAATATTGATACTGACATATTTAAATTTTAACCAAAATGGTTGCCTTAGTCTAGACCCATCCTTGTCGATGCCTTAAACATCAGTATGAAATATTAAATATTTATTTTCAATCCCATCATTTAATTTTATGAAGATATTCGTAAAATGTACAAATTAAATACATAACTAGGTCCAAGCACATAGACAGGAGGTAAACCTAGTGTAAAATTGTCGAGGGTGATAATTTTTTATGCTACAATTATCAAATGGGTTTCAGTTTGAGATAGTTTTTGGGCTATATGTAGGTAAAATCTCACTAAGTTTTTATAGAGTAAAATTTACTTATTTTAAGAGACATCATATTTGTATACATTATAATAATCATTTAAATTTAAAGAAAGAGTATGTTTTTTTTGGTGTTAATTATATAATGATATATGTTGAAGTGCTTATTATTCTTTATAATTAATGTTTTATAGAATATTATATTCATTATAAATAAATAAATTATGTAGCTTTATTCATGATAGAAAAGACCCAACATAAATATCCCTATCACTAACACAATGATGAAGGGAGAATTTCACTTAAAAACACCTTACAAAAAAATAGAATTCAAGAACAAAAACATGCAACTTAATTATACTCTCATAAATAATCTACATACATGCAATCAAATGCAATACAACTATTTGGTCACAAGCACACTATTATTGAATTTTGGGCTGCAAATACATGTGTAGAAAATTAGACATGCAAGTTTGTGAATGGCAATAATGACCATTGAAACCCCAACCTTCATTTATGCTGAGAAACAAGAATTTCATCTATCTTCTCATTAAAAGTGAATCCCTTTTCATTTCTAATGACTTCATATGATATTTTCCACTTTCCAATGAGTTGTCACTTCTATTGTTGGCACCAAACATATTCAGTTACCCATTTTCTGGCCTTAGAAAATTCCTAAATTTTAGTCTAACTTTCAAGAGCCATAATTTTTGACTTGGGCACTCGATTGACAAATTGTCTATATTGTTAGAAATATCTCATTAAGTGCAAGGCCCCCAATACTATACCTTTGGGTATACTATGATTTTTTACCATTTTTTAGGCCTATTTAGAACCTATAGGTACCTCAAAATTGACTTTGAATGTTTGTAAAGGGATATTTAAGACCAAAGCATTAATAGCTCAAAGGCATTGACAAAATTTCTTGAGGACATGTAATTTTTAGAAGGGAGGATTTTTAATTGTCCCTTTCTCCAATAAAACATGTGTAGAGTAGACTCTAAGAATGCTGTCACATGCCTGTACTAGTTCTCATCTCATTATATGGTTTGGTATGTAGCATATGTAATTAAGGCCCCACAAAATATCTAGAGGTCATAGTAATAGGATCATCTACTACAAGGATATCACCATCAAAATATTGTTAGTTTAGGCTCATAATGATAAGACATAGTTGATTCTCAAAATCCCACTACATTCCTCCACAGAAGTATGTTTAGGTGTGTGGTTTGGAACATAGCACCATTGATGACACTTTCATATCATAGTCAAAACTAAATAAGGGAGGATTGGGAAATGGAAAGATGTAGCTAACAAAAGGTGATTGTGCTAGTCTCAACTAGCACCCACCGCTATGGGATTGAAGGATAAGACATTATGAGATCATGTGAAAGTAGTGAAAATTTTTGAAGGATAAGAAATTGCAAGATCATGTTGGAATTAGTAGGGAAAGCATGTGGATGGTTATATTGGAAGGCACACTTATTCCAAAGGAATCTACATTGGCCTTAAGGCCAACCAAATGTAGCATGTTGGGAATTGAAATTATAAGCTTTGGCACAAATTGGGCTCAAGACCGACCTATTCCTAAAAGAGGAATGTTATCATATAAATGTAGGTAAACCAATTCATGTAAATGCATCAAATTCTTGTGCCATTTTTTTGTAAATTTGGGGCACTTGTGTTATACTTCCTTTTGTGGACAAAAACCTATAGGAGTTGTGTTCATTAAATGAAAACCTAGTGTTTACTAGGATCAAAGGTTGAAACCCCTTAGGTTATTGAGGGAATTATCATATAGTAATTTCATTTGAGCTTTAGATATTATATAAGAAAGTGGCACTACCAATATTTGATCTATGGAAGAAATTATATATAATTCCAAGTCATTGTCTAAATTGTAGTCAATATATTAAATACATACATTCTAGATTTATCTTCATATTCTGGAGCAATTTTTTTTGTTCCTATTTTTTTAATTTGAATTCCATCTACAAATTAGTATTTATTAGAATTATATGTTAGATACATTACAAGAAAATTCCAATATTTTCTAGGTGACCCATGAATGGCATCGTAGTCTAGTGAAGTTTGATGTTCACTAGGCTATCTTGATAAGAAACAATAGAGGCTTGGGAATTTTTATATTAAAAAGGTAAGTTTTAACAAAGATAGCAAATAAAAATGCACAAGGGCCAGTGAAGTTTGATATTTGTTACGTGTGTTCTCATGTGAACTATATCAAGAATTATTATCAAATCTCTTTGTTGGAAAAATAACTTGGGTAAGGCACTATAAAATATGATTAATATGCCATGAAATAATCAATAATTTCATAGTGTGTGAACAAAGTGAAGAAAATAATGAAAAATATTCCCCCACCTTAAAGTAATTTATAACACAACTAGGAGCAATTTCCTTTAAAGTACAATAAAAATGATATTTGTAAAATTATAGGAGATTAGAGATTTCTTTCAAAAACCATTTTCCAAGTGATATGTTCCCTAAAAATTTAACCCATGACAAGGGGTTGTCCCAAAAATAAAGCCATATAATTAAAAATACAAATATAACACATCAGGGATCCACAAATATGATTTTAATATACATGAGAGATAAGGGATAATATGATCATCCTCTTAGCTAACATCATTCTCAAAAAACTTGTTAAATGATGAATACAATGGAGGAATGACACAAGAAGACAACATAAAATATTTTGGGTCAATGTGGAAGAGACCTTAATACCTCAACACCTTATATGATTCCCAAAAGGAATCAAAGATAATATATTTACAATATAATAAGGAATGGAGATACAAATAGAGGGGAGTCATGCGATATTCATTTTTTTTGTGTCCCTATTCCAATGAGAAGAAAAAAGGGACATCCAAGGAAAAAAAAAAACAAAAATACATGCCAAGAAAAAAATTATGAAGAGATCACATTACATGGAAGAAAAGGAAAAAAGACAAAGAGTATTACACTTGCAATCCAATCTATAAAAAATCATATACATCCCAGTATTTCTTATCATCAACGGAAGGTGAAAAAAAAGCTAAAGGAACTAAAACAAGCATAGTACAAGGATTAGGAGAGGGTTCAACACATGGTGGGTCACTCGCCAAAGGAGGACCATCATGGTTTCCCCAGTGTATATTCATGGATTTCACAAACATGAGAGATAGTTCTTTATGATTATGTTCTTCTATTTTTCTTCTATATCACTATCCAAATATATTACAATGGGTTGCATCTTTTCGTTATCAACATGACTACAAGAGCTATCATCTACATGCATAGATTATGAATTTAGTGAGATTTTAATTCATTAATTTTGTTGGGATAGAGAAGGTTTTGCATCCTTTTCTGCTGAGGGAGGTAGAGTGGAATGATGAAATGATGAAGATGGGTGGAAGGGAGGTATCTCATTAGGATTTGGTTGTATGGATGGAGGATCAATAGGTATGTATTTATTATCTTCCAAAAGCTCATGAGATATAACATGACATGATTTTTTACATTCCCTTGCACTCTAATTTTATCTCGCATGAGTTTCAATGTGAGGGGGAATTGATGTGTTTTCTAATATTCTTCCCTTTTATTCTTTTAAAGCAGGAATTGAATAAACTATCAAAGGTTGGGAAACCATATGTGTTTTAGTTTTTTACAAAAAAAAATCCTTAGGAAGCACAAAGGTAATCCCCAAATTCCTTATTGAATGATTGTCTTGTGGTTATTTATAGGATGGTAAAGGGGAAACCAAAACATAGATTCCAAATGGTCAAGGAAGAATACTAGGTTCATGTCAAGGTTCGTTCACTACCTATGGGGTAGGAGGAAATATAATCAAAGCCATTGTTGTCTGAGGATCATCAAGTGGAATATTACCAGGGGATAATTGGGATATTTGATTTTCTTTGAACTTTTGGTATGAAATAAAGAGATAATATTTATGTGGCTTAACATATTGAACTAGTTGAGGCCAAAATTTGTCTAGTGAAAAATTTCCAGAAAGGGCCAAAGGCTTAAATCAAGTGTGGTAAATGGTTTGTATTTTTCCTTCAAATGAAGATTTTAGAAATTTGTGAATAAATAATGGGACCACATTTATTAAGCTTAGCCATTGATGATCTAAATGCATACAACACTACTCCAATATTAGGATTATGATTAAAAAAATCTATTTTTTTAAGTCCCACTTTAATTGGGAGAGTTAATAAAACCAATCATAGGTCAGATAAAAGCATTGTGATTCTTTAATGACACTTTTAGTTGTTCATAATTATCCTTATAAATTTCATGAACATACAAATATTTTTTTTTATCAGGTTTACTAAATATATCATATCAAAGAGTATTTCCCTTGTGGGTTTATCATTAATTCTATCTGTAATGTAAAGAGGACCATTGGGTATAGATATAGAAGAATACATATTCATGAAAGTAATATTAGGGAAGATATTAGTTTGGATTTTATGAGGATAAGTATTAATCATGTTTACCACATTGGATATATTATTATCATCTCCTTCATTATCACTTTGAACAAAATTGGTTAAATGACTTGGTAGTGGTTTTGTAAATATTTTTAAGTTTTGATTAGGTAGTGATACCAATTTATTCCCATTATTTTTTTACACTATCTATTTGAATGAAAATAGAATTTATGAGGTTCTACACTTACTACTTATAACACATACATCTTTCCATATCACGTCAAGGTTTATGGTGTTATTGACAAAATATATTTTCACTAAATTTTTGAAGCAATGGTTTAGCAATACCAATAGGCCTAATTGGAGGAAGTTGAATCATGTGATTTTTAGCAACACTAATATAATTGCATGGAGAGGATCAGGAAATTGGAAAAATTGTCTATCTCTTGGCGTAAATTGGTATTATGTTATAGATACAATAACAACATGTGCTTCAATGTTATTAAAAGATTAGGGTTTTTTATCTTTATACATTTTTTATATTTTACTTAAATTATTGGTGATTTCTTTGAGGCATAGATTCAGATTGACCATTAGGATCCAATGAAGTTGTACCTTCATATTGGCTAACCGATATTTTGTAATCATGAAGAGTCATAGATAAATGTGTGAATGAGAGATATTCCATAAATAAAATATTTTTGTTAATGTTAGGTTGTAAATTTCCAATGAACACCATTTGAATGTCAACATTGATGAGAGTACATAGGATTCATAAATAAAGAGTTTCATATTATTCTATAAAACCAATCAATTTTTCCATAGGCCCTTGTTTGTGAAACATAGAAAAATTGGGTTCATCAAGGTGAATTGATCAAGTTGATAAGCCACAATGTTTTTCTCAAGGGACGTTTCATTCAATTATGAGGGAGAAAATGGCTAAATAACAATTAGAAACTTATCCTAACTATTATAGAAATAAAAAGGGAAGTTTTGAGAGCTTGAAATAATGTGTACCTTATAGAAAACTTATTTTTTTTAGGTTATAGAGGACTCATTCAACTTTAATGGTGAATGAGTCCTTGTTAGGGTTTCAAAAACCGAGTTCTGTGTTTTATTCCTCTCAATCTTCACTACTAGACCCTAGGTTTTCACTGCTTCAAGCCTCATTGAGGACTCATTTGCCTTTAGTGGTGAATATGTCCTTTTAGGGTTTCAAAAAAATGATTTTTGGGTTTTGTAGTTCAATTTTTGCACTCTCAATTCCCAGGATTTTAGCTCCCAAAAGTTTGAAACAAAATATTTAGAGCTCTTTCCATTTTCTTGCAACAAAGATGAAAACTTTACAACTTGCCAAATTTTCTCCAAATCTTGCTCTCCAACCTAAAAACCTCCAATCACACATTCAAGAAGAGAAAAACTTGTTGATTTTTATAGGATAATGGTTTACCTCAGTCAAACCCTTTTTAGCTAATTAAACAAAATGATGAAACAATGAAATAAGGACATGGAACATGAAACTTGAAATGATGATATCTTGGATGATGTCTTCGAATGTAAATTTGCAAACTAACATGTGGTGGCCATAAATAATGTAGATCTTGATCTCAAATAAGATGTGAAACAATGCTTGGAAGTGGATCTTCAATGCTAAATCAACACGCTTTAGCTCAAAAACATGCTTCATGCATTATTCCTTTGACATGATGATATGATATTGAATTGATTGAATAAAACTTCACTAATCTGCCTTTGAATGCACTTAAAAAAGTTCTTGAAGTTCTCTATAATTATGCTCTTGTAATTTTTTATGATTCTCTCTCAAAGAATTTGCTAGGTGATACTATGTGAATTAACCCCATATTTATACTAAATCTAGAGATTAACCTTGAAATTCAAATAATTCAAGTCGATATTAGATCTAGGATTGAAAATCATTAAAATCCTACCACAATTAAATTCAAAAAGGGAGTCCTATGTGAGGAGGACCCATTTTCAACTAAAGGTGAAAGGCGAATGGGTCCTAACATAAGTTTCTAGGACCTTGCTTCAGGGGGTCGAAAGAACATAAAAAATCCACCTCAAATATGCATAGAAAGGGGGGTCCTATGTGGAGAGGACCAATTTTCCACTAAAGGTGAATGGATCCTAGCACCATTTTCTAGGACGTTGATTTTTCCAAATTTAATGTTATGCAATTTTATTATTGGGTGTTGGGATAGATCCTTCAAAATGTATCATTAATAAGACTTAAATTTGAATTAAAGGGGCTAATTGAGCTCAATTAACTACACTTAACTAATGAAACCCTAGATAAGTGTGGAAGTGTAATACAACACTTTACAACACCCCAACTAAGGTACAATTTAAGTACATTTTTGTTAAAAGGGACCTAGATTCAATGTGAATGTGTACAACACATTACAACATTGAATCAAGGCATTACTAGATTAATTCAATATCACTTATTCTCAAATTAAGTGTGAAAAAGGGTTACTTTTTTCACAACACTACATTTTTCCCCCATGAAAAACTCACACTAAAATAGACATTCAAGACACTTAAGTATGTATAAAGAACAAAGGTACATAACCATACCCTATCAAAGGATGAGAAAAATAAAGAAAAACAAAGGATCAAGCAAAACCATTCCAATGTAATGTGGAACAGGGTTGTTTGTCTATAACATGTGTTGCTCACTTTAGGGTGGTGGAACCTTAGTCTATCCACTAGGTGAGTTATCCCAACATGCATGCTCACTCTGGGGTAGTGGAACCTTAGTTTATCCACTAGGTGAGTTGGGTATGTTCAAGATCATCATGGAAAAAATAGGCCCTTAAGTGGCAAAAAAATTAGAAAAATCAAAGTTAGGCAACTTGACCTAAAAATTTGCATAAGTTATCTAGATATTATTTAAAAAATATGTAAGAATACAATCTGTAGAAAATTGAATGTAGTTAATAAACTACTAGGTTTATTTAAAAAAAGAAAAATCTATTTGGTGAAAATTTGAAATTTCAATGCAATAGAACTTAAATTTCAGGGAAAAATAAGAAGTAGGTGTCTATCTGACCACCCTAATGACAATAAAATGATAATATTTCTTTATAATATTTTAGATATAAGTAGAGGACTCATGTCCGGATGTGACGCATATTCTTTTGTAATTAGTTTCCAAGAAAATAATTAATTATGAATTTTTTATTACAACTTTCAAAAAATATAAAAACTCGTATGTCTGACCAATTTAACTTGGTCAAAACTTCATGAAATTCACTTTTTTTTTAATCTTATAGTATGTGAATCATAGAATGTGACACATGTTTCAGATTCAAAAAATGTGATATCATTTGAAAGCTATAGATGTTTTTCAATCAGCCTATCAATTAGGACTTTAGTCGTAATTCAAATAGAAAATGAATAATAATTATTTATTAAATTAAAAGTAAAGCATAATTTATATTGGTGGAAAGCTAAGAATCTCCTTTAAAAACCCTTTTTCGTTTCATCAATTTTGGGTTAAAAAAAAGTCGTCAGCCACATACCATATACCCATCATATCGCCACTTTTTGGCCCATCATGATCCTACACAAAACCAATTATCCCAATGAGATGGAAAGTGAGAGAATCATATTATCCTCTCATACCATAGTGAATTTATCCTCTTGAAAACTTCAATAAGGGACCACAATGTAATGCTTTTTGAATGCCATGTCTATAAGTTTTTGTTGAAGGGGATTTTTCTTTTCTCATGTAAAGGTATTCTTCTTAGGGAACATCATTCCTAATGTCTCCAAGAGAGGAAAAATCTAGAGTATCATATCAGAACTTATGGGATACCTCTTGTTTTGCATCATGTCACGAAGGGAGATTGTATGCTTGGAAATATCACACTTTTGGAGGACATCAAACCCAATGACGCCAACAAGAAAAGGACATGTCAACAAAGAAAAGAAAATCATTCCATGAAATATACCAAAAGATGTCATCAATGTATTCCCCACTTTAAAGTGGTTGCTAACACCATTGTCATGAGAAACTACTTTAAAGTAGCCAATGCTTTCTCCTAAGACATGAGATTTTTCCTCAGAAAACCCTATGCCAAGTCATATGTTTTTGAAATAAAGTTGTGTCATGAATCAAGTAGGGAAGGGGTCACCCCAAAAATGAAATACTAAAGATAACTCAATACATCACATGTGATCCAACTTAAGGCATGTCAGTCACATCCCAAGCTTGATCTTATATATACATGGAAGGCGGTCAACTATCCAAAAGAGACAACAACATGTGACATATGAGGACAAAGCTAGATAACCCCTTTCCCCCACTTAGTACAGGACAAGGATGAGCTGAGATGATTGATGAGAAACATAAAAATCAGTATCACTTAGAGGAACTAGGTGCTACAACACAAGGAAGAGCACCACAATCCTTAAGATGTTGAGTTTTGTTACTCAAAGCCTTACATACATTATTAGAATGACCATGAATTTTATGATGTGCACAATGAATTCTTGTAATAAAATTTATTTTGTGTTCTTGGAGGGAGAGGTATCAAATGATCTTGGAGGAGTCTCGACAAGATACACTCTTGATCTATAGTAGATGTTCCTTTATTTTGCAAAAATGATATATCTTGCTTAGTATTAGGTTTCATACTGCAAGACTCTTTAGATTGCAAGAATTTTTTCTCTACTTTATAGGAGGGAGTAAAATTTATCAAATTTGAATCATTAGTGTTTTGTTAAATGAGGACTTATTAGCTTCTTTCATTTCTTTTGAAGGACAATAACGAAGACCATTATTTGTTTCTTGTGTGTTAGGTTCTATAGGGACACAAATACCTTGTTCTCTTGCACCATATCCTTTTCCACTATAACCAAGTTGTATCATAAGTTCATAACCTCTTCCATAAAGGTTTTGCATTTCTTTAGGATTCAATGGTTGTTCATAATCAACTTCATTAAATTTTGTTGTGTAATTTTCTTGACCATCTAAAGTAGTTGATGTGGACGTTTTCGAGTTTTGCATTGAATTTTGTGTCGACATTACCACTTTTTATTTTCCCTTTTCAAACTCTTTTTTTATGATCTTGTATTCACCCATGATTTTTTTTGTGAAATCTAAGGAACCCCAATCATCTTCTAATAGTTTTTTTACATTTTCAATATTCTTCTCTTTTGCTTCTTTGGCACGGTTTCCACTTGTGTAGTTGGTGTTAGTGTTTTCAAAGGATTTTCCTTGTTTTTCTCAAGTTGTAGAACACTGTAAGGCTCATGATCAACATCAAGTGTGTACACTTTATTGTTGTAAACATATTTCATTTTACGTTGAATGGTAGAAGGAAACCCATTCATTGCATGAATCCATGGCCTTCCTAAAAGAAGATTATATGAAAGATCATGACACATAACATGGATAGGAGTTTGCAATGTAATCTCTCCAACTTTAATAGGTAGTGTAATCACACCAAGCAGTTGTTTTCCAACATTATCAAACCCATGAATGGATAAATAATCTTGTTGAATTTGGTTTTTTCTACTTTAATCTTGTCCAAAAGATTTATGCTACACATTTTAAGGGTTGAACCATTGTCAATAAGAGTTCTCTTTATCCCAATTTGATTATGGTGAGCTATTAGCATGAAAGCTTCATTCTATTTTTTCTATTAGACAACAAAGGTAACTCATCTTGGTGGAAAGTAATGTCCAAGCTTCCTAAAGTTATAGCTTGAATTTGTGCTGCCAAATCATTTAAACTAGTATTAGGAGGAACCATAACTTGGCGCAAGGATGTTTGAAGCATACTATGATAACTAGGTGATGTTTGAAGAAGTTCCCATAGGGATATATTAGCGGGAGTATTTTTAAGTTGTTCAAAAAGATTATATTCCTTTCCATTATTCGCGGGAAAACGAGGAGCTTTAAGAAAGATAGGATTAGACAACGAGAGAGATATTTGAGTTGTCTACCTTGGTTTTTGATTATTCCTCTTGTTATATGTATGAGAAACGACATTTTGAATTGGTTGTTGTGAAACATTATCATTATCAAGTTTTCATTTAGGTGTTTCTAAGATATGAACGATTTTGTTTTGAACTTGTTCTTTTTGTGAAGGTGGATTCAAATGATAAGTTTAGGCTCAAGGGAGTACTTCAAGAGATATCTAATGTGCATAACCTCAGAAGACCTATACTTATTTTCATGATCTCTTAGTGAAGGGGAGTCTAATGTCTCTTCATCTTCTTTATCTAAGGAATTTTCAATGTTATCATTTTCTTTCACCATGATATCTTCCCTAGTAGGAGAGTTCTTAGGAGAGCTACAAAGTAGATGTTCATGAAACTCAATGTTTGGTTCTTCTAAAATGACTTCATCGCAAGTAAGCAAGTTATCAATTGTTGTATTTTTATTCTTCAAAAATGTTTTTCCTAGTAGGAGAGGTAAGGGAAGAGAGACAAAATGGACTCTCATAAATCTCACTAGTTTGATCTTTTAACACCAAATATCTTCATCACAAATAGGAGAGATATTAGGAGAAGACCAAATTTAATTGTAATGATTATCTACCATTGTATTCACTTTCACTAAAGCATTCTTATGATTGTGAGGGAGGGAATTTTTCTTAGCGTGTTTAGAAAGGTAGGATATTAATATTGTTTGACCAAAAATGAAAAGTACTTTTATCCAATGTATGCAAGACTTAAAAAATGCAAACAAAGTGTATCCAAAAATGAAAATAACTTTTATCAAAATTGTGAAAATATTTATGAATGTAAACATTGTGCATGAAAAAGTGAAAATAACTTCTATCCATTTTATGAAAAGTTTCATAAGTGTAAACATTCTAAAATTTTCAGACTTCAAACAAGGTAATTTTATGATTACACTATGCAATATATTGAAAATGAATTGTTGTAAATGCCATTTTGAATTTTAACAATGCACTAAATGAAGAAAATTAAGCTATATTTAATGAAACTAATGAAATAGAAAACTAGAAAACTTAAAGAAGAAAGAGACAATAGAAAACAAAAGCTTAAAACAAAGATTTCAAATTCTAGAAAAATGCATATCAGGACCTATCAGGGACTCATTTTCCAGTAAAGGCGAATGGGTCATGGATGGGGATTTTTATAATGTTCTTACTAATTCTAATGTGTTTTGCAATGAGTTTCAAATGCCAAAAAGTCCAGGCTAAGCCTTATCAAGGACTCATTTTCTAGTAAAGGCAAATGGATCCCAAATCAGGGTTTTAAAAAGGTGAAAACTACAATTTTTAAGTTGTTTGATGTGTTTTTGTGCCCAGTTTCAAACTATAACTCTTGTGATAGAAATTTAAAGAATTTGATGACCTAATGCAAGTGAAATGAAGGGTAAATGATGACCTATATGACACCTTTTGAAATTCAATTTAGTTTTGATTTTGAAATGCAAATTTATATGATATCTATATGATATGCAAAATGACTATTTTTTTTTTTTTTTTTAATTTAGAGAATGAAAAAAAATGCAATTCTAAACCCTAAATGAGATGCAAGTTTGAATGCAAAGTAAGAAACCATAAATGAGACCTAATTCAATGCAAAGGGATGCAAATCAATGCAATATCTAACTGAGGATGCAAGGAAAGACTCTAAAATAAAAAAGCTACAATGTTCAATAAATCAGGTTGACCAAAATGAAACATATAAAAATAGGGTTCATCAAGGTTAATTGATCAAGATGACGAGCCACAATTTTTTTATAAGGTGATGTTTCATTTAATTATGAGGGCCAAAATGATTAAATAACAGTAAAAAAATGATCCTAACTATTATAGCAATAGAAAGGGAAGTTTCGAGAGCTTGAAATAATGTGTACCTTGTAGAAAACTTGATTTTAGGTCATAGATTTGCCTTTAATGGTGAATGGGTCCCTATTAGGGTTCTAAAAACTAACTTTTGGGTTTTATTCCTCTCAATCTACACTCCCAGATCATAGGTTTTCACTACTTCAATCCTCACTAAGGACTCATTCACCTTTAGTGGCAAATGGATCCTTTTAGGGTTTTAGTAAACTAATTTCTAGGTTTTTTTCTTCAATGTATCCACTCTCAGTTCTGGGGTTTTCATCTCTCAAAAGTCTGATTTTTTTTTTGTAGAGCTCTTTCTATGTTGTGCAACAAAGATGACAACTTTACAACTTGAAATTTTTTCTCCAAATCTTTCTCTCCAACATAACAACCTACAATCACACATTCAAGAAGAAAAAAAAATGTTGATTGTTAGAGGATAGGGGTTTGCCTCATTCAAACCCCTTTTAGGTAATTAAACCAAATGATGAAACAATGAAATATGGACATGAAACATGAAACTTGGAATGATGATACCTTGGATGATGTCTTGGAATGTAGATCTACAAAAGAACATGTTGTGGCCATGAAGAATATTGATCTTTATCTCAAATAAGATGTGAAAGAATGCTTGCAAGTGGATCTTCAATGCTACATCAACACATTTTAGCTCAACAACATGCTTCATGCATTATGCCTTTGACATGATCATATGAGCTTGAATTTCTACAATAAAACTTTACTAATCTACCTTTGGATGCCTTTGAAAATGCTCATGAAGTGCTCTATAATTTACTTGTAAAGTATTATGATGCTCTCTCAAAGTTTCTAGGTGAAACTATGTTAATTAACCCCATATTTATTCTAAATCTAGAGATTAACCCTAAAATTCAAATTATTCAAGTGAACATCAGATCTAGGATTAAAAATCATTAAAACCACACCACAATTAAATTCAAAAATTGGGGTCCTATGTGAGGAGGACCTATTCGCCACTAAAGGAAAATGGGTCCTAGCACAAGTTTCTAGGACCTTGCTTTGGGGGGTAGAAAGAGCATAAAAAACCCACCTCAAATATGCATAGAAATGGGGGTCATTGTGGAGAAGACCCATTCACCACTAAATGAAAATGGGTCCTAGCACCATTTTCTAGGACCTTGATTTTTCCAAACTTAATGTTATGCAATTTATTTATTGGGTGTTAGGATAGATCCTTCAGAAGGTGTTATTAATAAGGATTAAATTTTAATTAAAGGGGCTAATTGAGTGCCATTAACCACAATTAATTAATAAAACCCTAGATAAATGAGAAAGTGTAATATAAGACTCTACAATGTTCACCCCAAATAAGGTACAATTTAAGTACATTTTAGTTAAAAGGGCCCTAGATTCAATGTGAATGTGTACAACACATTACAACATTGAATCAAGGCATGATTAGGTTAATTCAATATCACTTATTCCCAAATTAAGTGTGAAAAGGGTTTAATTTTTTCTACAATATAGTTTTCAATAGACTAAATATGTTAATGGAACTTGAGGTCCTATGTTTTCTTGAAAGTATTGAAATAACTCATTATTAAGTTTTATAAATGAAGTAATTGAGTTTTATGGTAATAGTAAATCATTCCAAATCTATTTATTTTAATGATATAGGAAATATTTTAGCTAGGAGATCATCTTGAAAGATGAAATCACTACATGAGGTGATAGAGGTAGAAACATGGTTGTTGGGATCTCATTTTCTAGTATACTTCTCAAAGCGATATACATAATTTTTTTGGTATGGGTTTTTTTAGGATGGTAAATTACAATGGACTATATAGAGATATGTGGGTAGGTTAGCATTGTTTTGATTTTGGTTCATGTTTTCATTATGTTGTTGTAAGGATGACATGTTTTGTAAAAGTTTCTTTATTATAGGGTCATTTTGTGACATATTCTAGGAAAGTGTGGAATGTGTAGAGTTATTGCTAACTATTGGATGGTGATTATTTTAAATTTTAATGAGTGGTGTGGTGAATTTAAGTATGGTTAAGGAAAGGAAAAAGGTATAAGGATTCCCACAAGAAAATCCTAAGCTAAAGTTAAGACCATTTCTATACTGTATGGTCAATGCTATGACTACATGGGTGAAGGTATGAATATAAGGTAAGGTTGTTGGAGACGAGAATTTTCTTCCCATTTTATTTTTAGATTTAGTGAGAGATTAGGTGTAACTAGATTCTATAGGAATTTGCATGCATATATAAAATATGAGCTAGGCTATGTAATACTTCTATTCCTTGTGAATTATTGATTATCTTCCTGAGGTTATCCACTAATTGAAAAATTTCTCTAGAAAAATATTTGGTGTTTAAATATAGTTGATGTCTTTCTAAGTCTTTTATCAAATTTTTATGTTATCCTTAGGGACTAGGAAAATAACCTCCAAGTCCACATGAATGTTAGGTGACAAAGAATACATAGGTAACGTAGGATTAGGAAGATAATCAAAGATAGATTGTGTAGAGGTAACTCCTTGAGTGAAAAAATTATAAGATGCAAGCTCTACATTAGATGTGATGACAACATGAGAACTCCATAAGTCAATAACTATGTTCATAGGAGTACATTGGATATGGGACACCAGATCGTAAAGTTCACAAATTTATTACAAGATTTAGGATGCTTAATTCATCATATAAAAACAGAAAAACATATGATGGTGATAGAAATTGGAACAAATTTTAGAAAAAAAATGGTCTGCATAGAGGTCATGGAGATAGAACTATGACTAAAATTTGGAAAAAAATGAGTTGGAAAAGGCGGTGGAGTTGTAGACCATAGGTGCAAAATTTTAACAATTTAAAAGTCTAGAAATTGACTACATTGTCTAAGGATGTGATTTTTCATAGGTTTGGGTCAAAAAAATAAATAACTTTCTAGAAATGCATGAAAAACTATTTTTTCTATGTGAGGCACACACATGGATAAAATTTATGTGTTTAAAGCAATGCAATATGTTCAAAAGAAAAATTATATAATTTAAATGTGGTGAATAACTAAATTTATCATGCAAATGTTGAAAGATAACACTTTTTGAGATTTTGAAATGAAAAACAATATGAAAATCTACACTTTTTAATATTTTTACTAACATGGGTATGTGCAGGATCATGATGCACCAAAAAGTGGCGATATGATGGGTATGTGTAGGGTATGTTGCTGACAACTTTTTTTTTACCCAAAATTGATGGAACAAAAAGGGTTTTTAAAGGAGATTCTCAGCTTTCCACCAATATAAATTATGTTTTAATTTGAATTTAATAAATAATGATTATTCATTTTCTATTTGAATTATAGCTAAAGTCTTGATTGATAGGCTGATTAAAAAACATCTATAACTTTCAAACGGTATCACATTTTTTGAATCTAAAACATGTGTCACATTTTATGCTTCGCATACAATAGGATTAAAAAAAAAGAAAATTGAATTTCATTTCAAGTTTTGACCAAGTCAAAGTGGTTAGACATACAAGTTTTATATTTTTTAAAAGTTGTAATAAAAAATTCATAATTAATTATTTACTTGGAAAAAGATACAAAAAAATATGCATCACATCGTGACATGAGTCCTCTACTTATATCTAAAATCTTATAAAAAAAATTATCATTTTATTGTTGTTAGGGTGTTCAGATAGACACCTACTTATTTTTTCCCTAAAATTTAAGTACTACTACATTGAAATTTCAAATTTTCACCAAATAGATTTTATTTTTTTAAATACGCCTAGTAGTTTAGAAACTACATTCAATTTTCTACAAATTCTATTCTTACATATTTATGAAATAATATAGATAACTTATTCAATTTTTTATGTCAAGTTTCGTAACTCTATTTTTTCTAAATTTTTTGCCACTTAAGGGCCTATTTTTTCCATGATCATCCTGCACATACCCACATGTACATGCATTTTGGTAAATGAAAACAACATATGATTACACTCATATTTCAAAATGAAATATATATGATTTTAGAAAATTTTGTAAATGTAAAAAGCATCGAGTTCACAAAAATGTTATGTAGGAAAAGGGATTTGGGTTAGTGTAGGATCATGGGAGTCCAGACTAGGCCATTAAGTGGCAATAAAATTTAGAAAAACAAAGTTAGGAAACTTGACATAAAAGTTAGAATAAGTTATTAACATAATTTTGAAAAGTATGTAAGAACATAATTTTTACCAAATTGAATGTAGTTTCTAAGAGACTTCATTTTTTGGAAAAAAGTAAATCTATTTGGTGAAAATTTGAAATTTCATTGTAGTACAAAATTTTCAAGAAATAATGAAAAGCAGGTGTATGTTTGACGAACCTAAGTACAATTTTTTTTTTGAAACTTCCAATATAAGTAGAAGACACATGCCTAGATGTGCCACATCTTTTTTTGTAATTTTTTCACAAGTAAATAATTAGTTATGATTTTTTTATAAAAAATTTTTAAATTATTAAAACTTGTTTGTCTAATCACCATAACTTGGTAAAAAATTAATGAAATTCAATTTTTCATTTTTTTAGCCTATAGTATGAAAAGCATAGAATGTGCCACAATTTCCAAATTTAAAAATGTGATTTTTTTAAGAATTATAGATATTTTTCAATCAGTTCATCAATTAGGACTTTAGTCTAAATTTACGTAGAACATCAATAATAATTATCTATTGAAACAACTAAAAATGGCATGATATGCTTTCATATGGTTTAGGAAATAGTGAAAACCCACTTTCCAATTATCTCATCAAGGATAATCGTAAAGATATCAATGCAAAATAGAAAGAGATATTGCAATAGAGTTGTCACAGGGGTTGATTGTAAACTACTGAGGGGTTCACCACCAAGTTAGGACTTGGAAAAATGAATGCAATGCAGGATATAATGCTTAACGCTAATATGATGCAATCTTTCACTAAATGACCTATAAATACATGTAAAACAAAATAGAAAGTTGCAAGATGAAATGTGTGCACCCAAAAATATGAAGATGACTGGATGGAGCTCTGAAATGTTAAAAATAGTGACTTTAATGCTAACTAGGACTCATACATTTGGCAGGGTGAATTAGTACTAGATTTGGGTTTGTGTGCAAAAATTGGAATATGGAAAATGTGTGTTTGAAACTGCAAATACCTAAAAATTGACCTAAACTGGGACTCATATGATAGAACTGTCATATTAGTCTAGTTAGGGATTTCTAAAAATTCAAAGTCTAAATCTAGTCTTCAATGTCTAATTTACACTTCCCAATTCATTTCAAGATCTGAAACCCTGATTTACATTCTGTAGAAGTCCTCTAAGTATCTCCAATACAAGGTGAGAACTTTGACAACTTTGAACACTTTGTCAACTTTCTCCAAACTTGCTCTTCAATGTATTTTCAATCTAAACCTACAAATCACACACTAAAGAGAGAGAATTATTATTTTTTTGGTGGAAAGGGGTTTTCTTTTGGAAAACCCCATTTTGGTAATCAAACCTTGAAATGAAATGAAATAGGAAGGGATAATGATGAATGAAAAAAATATGATGTTACAACTGACCAAATCCTAGCAATAAAGAGGTTGTAGACATGTATAAAGTGGCTCCAATGGATGTAGATATTGACTCTTGCTTGAATAATATATCTTGAATGAAATGCTAGATTGAATCATAAAATCCTACATCACAATTGTTATCTCAAAAAACTTCAAGATGCATGAAGACTTTGACATGATGCTTGATACTTGAATAATGCTCTAAAATGTTTGATAATCTAGTCTTGAGGACTCTTAAATGTTCTTGTAAACACTTGAATACTCTTTTGAACTCAACTTTTCTATAAGGATTCTCATTCAACTTGCTAGGTGATCTCTTGAATGCTTGGGTGAAAATGAGTGAAAGAACCTTGTATTTATACTTAATTATGCAAAAATACCTGAAATTACAACACTACAAGTCAACATCAGATCTAGGAGGATAAAATACCACCAAGAATTTGAATTAATTTTTATTTTGTTCCACATGGGACTCATATGCCCAAAGTGGTGTATGAGTCCCATTTGCCATAATTTATGGGACCAATTTCAAAAAATGCTTAGAAAGCTATAAAATTAGGATCGAGACCCAAAACCCTAGGTGATATTCATATTCCCAAGGTTGTGTATGAGTCCCACATCACCAAATATAGACCACACAACCTAAAAACACCTTAATTATGATTGGATATTGAGTTGTGTTAGGATTATCCTCGAAAAGATGCATTAAATGAGGCTTGTGGATGCAAAATAAGGCCAATTAAAGCATAAAGAAGCCCAATTATTTATGAAAACTATAGTAAAGTGTGAAAGTGTTTTACAACACTTTAAAACACTCTAAATAAGGTGTGATTAAGGTACATTTTGGTTAAAAAGAGGTTTATTAGGTTTGGTTAATTAATTAAAGATTAGAAAAGTGTGAAAGTGTGTTACAACACTTCACAACACTTTAGCAAGGTACCATTTCACTTTATTTGTTGATAAGGGCCCAAGACCTAATTTGAATGTGTCAAACACATTACAACACTAAATCAAGGAAACATTAAGCTCAGTTTTACAAGGATGGCCCAAAAAAGCAAGGAAAAGTAAAGGGGATACTTTTTTTGTTGCCACATTTAGCGCTCACTTTAGTGAGAGGATTAACTTGTTTCAAACTCACACTAAAGTAGGAAAACATACATCAAGAGGGGTCCAAGTTTGCCAATGTTAGTAAGATATGATAACAATGATCAAGATGGATGATCAAGCCCCCAGGACTAAGATCCTGTGGAAAACTAACATAGGCACAAAAGGACACATGTGATAATGATATAAAGAGAAATAACAATGCACAAACATACACCACCAAAGACAAAATAGAAAATAATAATAAAGGAAAAATAGGGGTGGTTCAAGCTTTGCTTGTTTGTCTAAAAAATGCATGCTCACTCTTAGGAAATGAAACTCTAGGTTGTTTACTGGGTGATTAACCCAAGAAGGTGAGACACATACACACATGGCTGGTATGCACTCACACACACATGCAAGTGGCTATAGGAAATGCATGCCTCAGTCGAGCTTCCCATCAAACCATGTACCAAAGTTATACCTCCTAATAAATTTAATAAGGCACCACACAAAAATAAAATTTGAGCTTCATGAGGCAAGAAAAGCTTTCTATGCTTGGAACACATGAACAAACAAGATGGCTCCACAAGAATGCAAAGTGTGTTATGCAAAGTAGCCATATAACTGAAAATGAAAATTCAGCAATAAGGAACATTCAAAGGATCCTTGCTTAGTTCATACAAGGTTTTAACTTAGGGGACATTGTGCCTAATGTCTACAAGAGAGGACCAATCAAAGAATAGAAGATTCACAAATTAGGGGATACAGTGTGTTGCACCAAGCCACTAAGAGGAAAGTAATACACTAAGATAGATCACACTCTTGAAGGACATCATACCCAATGTCATCCACAAAGTGAAAGACTAAACCATGAACCATGAAAAAGAAAAATTCCAAAGAATAATGCCAATGTATTCCCCCACTTTAAAGAAATTACTAAATACCATACTATGAGAAATTACATTAAAGTAGCAAATGATAAATTCTAACAATAAAGAAGGCATGATTGCTAACTTGGAAAGCCCTATGCCAAGTCATATGTTTCTAAATAAAGCTATTTCATGCAAAAATAAAAGGACAAGAGAAGGGTTGCGCCAAAAATGAAAATCCAAACACATAAGGGATCTATGCATTTCGGGTCAGTATGTTCTTGCGACAATGTTTTTAGAGAGCTCAAAACTATCATCATTCTCCAAATACTCATAGAACTTGAAGAATGAGACAAAAAGATTGAAAACAAAGGAAAATCCTTTGGGGTCAGCATGCAAGAGACATGAATTTCTTGATTCCTTGCGTCATCCCCAAAAGGAAAACACAAGACAAAGAAAAGATAAAAAGAGAAAAGTAAAAGATTTATGACATATAGAAGAATAAAGGTACAAATGGAAGAACGTCACAAAAAGAGAGAAAAAAATAAAATAGAACTTTACAGGGGATCACATTATGCACATACAATTACATAAAATAAAATGAAATAATGCAAAGAAACTAGTAAGGCACATGCGAGTCAACCTAAAGTTGGTTGTTCGCATCCCAATCATGTTCATTGTATACCGAAGGTGGATAACTAGTCAAAGGGAGAATGAAAAGTTCTAAGCTAGGGCCACCATTAGGTTCAACATTCTTCTTAGGAGAATTTTCACTTAAGCTCATAGAATAGGAAAACAATGTATTTAATTCATTATGCACTTTGTCATGAATTTTAGTAATCTCCTCCTCATCATCTAAATTAATCATGACAAGAGGTCAAATGATAATGCCTAAAGAAGGGTTCATCTCTTGTTGCATTATATGATCATTCTATTTCAGGGTGGGGGTAGACTCATCATGCATTGCTTTAGTCAAGTTTGGATCTTGATTTTCTTTGTTTATTTCTTCATGTAACCTACGAGCAAGGGAACAATGTCTACACCTACACTCTCTAGCACCTCTATTTCTTTTAGTTTTTTTTTTCAAGTTGTGTTTGTGTAGGAGTGGGTTGATCAACCATAGGTTTCTTTTCTTCCCCAAGGGGATGAATGGAAGGAACCACTATAGGTAATTCAACCACTTTCTCTTTGGCTTTGTAAAAAAAATTTATTCTAAGAGGTGTGACGGGATTTTTTTTTTGTCTCTTGGTCTTTTCTAGGAAGTAGGTGATAGTTTTGTCTTAGGTTGGTCTTGGTTATTTGGATATTCTTTAGGTTCAATCATGGTTTCATCAAGGATGGTAGGATCAGTTGTAGGTTGAGGCATGTTTCGAAGGGATAATTCTACTATTTTCTTTTCCTTGAAATTTTGATAGGATTTGAAATGGAAGTTTTCTCATGGTTTGATAGGTTCTATAGGCTCAGGCCAAAATAAATATAATGAAAAGTTTCCATAGGAAGACAAATGGTTGAAGCCACTATGATGCACAGTGAAAATTTCATGGTCAAAGGGAAACTTTAAACATTTATGTACTACTGAAGGGACTACATTCAATGAGTGAAGCCATGGATAGCCTAGCTTCACATAAAATTGGTCTGACTACAGGATGATGAAGAATGATATATCTAATGTTTTCTATCCTATTTGTAAAGGAAGAGTGATCGATCCCATCATAGGGCAAGTGAAACCATTATGCATCTTAATCCCTGCTTTTAGTTTATCATATATATCTTGATAGAGCTCATGCAAAAGTAAAAATTCCTCGATGATCACATTCTCTCCATAGATGGGATCTATTAATATCCCATTAGTGCACTTGTCATAGATTTGGTCGGCTATGTAAAGGGGACCATCGGGTGCATGTTTATGTATATTTTTAGAGGAGAAAGCAATCTCGAGTGGATTTTTAGTTCTTCCCTTATGAGGAATGATGTCTATCACTCACACCATATCATCCATATGATCATTATCTATAGGATCATGTTGAATAGTATCATTGTTATCATCATTCTTATCAACATTCATCACATCATTATTTGTAGTTCCACTAGCTTTGACAAATAAAATTTTATGATTGGGCATAGGGTTGGTAAAAATTTGCAAGTTTTGGTTAGGGGGGCAATAGACTTATTTCCTTGATGACTAACACCTCCAATGGAAAGAAGACTAGAATTAATGAGGTTTTGCACAAGATGTTTAAGATGCTTGCAATGTTCCATATCGTGTCCCTTTTTTGGTGATAATGGCAGTAATAATTTGGTCTATAGTTTGCGGGAAATGGTTTATTAGGATTTCAATTTGTAATGGAGGGCAAGGTAATCATCTTCTATTCTAAGATTTGTGACATTGTGTTGTGAAGGGTATCGGGTAAGGGAGTGAATTTCCTTTTTGGGTCCCCATAGCTAAAGGGTATCATGGCTTTAATAGGAGTTACTTGGTTATTAGCATTCTGAGTTGTTTGTTGAGGGGGATTTAATTGAAGGAAACCTTTATTCTATTTTCTAAAAGGTTGAGAATTGTTTTGGTTTGCTTGCTCAAACTTCTCAACACGGCTAGAGGTGGATTTTGCATCATGACTACTAACCAAGTTTTGATAATCATAGAAGGCAACACATAAGTCCATGAAGGAGGGAAATTTCATCATAATATGTTTGTCTTGTATCTTGCTTTGAAAATTATCTATGAAAATCTTTTGAAGGTGAGGATCAGGAACCTTGACATCAATTTGGGAATAAATTAATTGATATCATGAGATAAAATCTGTAATCTTTTCTTCTTTTTGCTTGCATCTCATCAAATCAGCCAAGGTCATTTTAGGAGTCATATGCACTTGGAAACTATTGAAAAATACCTCAAAAATTTCATTGAATGAATGAATTTATTTGTTCAGTAACAAAGAAAACTATTCTAAGGCAGTATCGTTCAAGCTTGACCTAGGGAAGAGCTTAGCCAAGAGTTTATCATCAAGGAAAAATTCATAACATAAGGTGGCATAAGAATTAACATGGTTAGAAGGATCTCTCTTTCCTCCATATTTCTTGAATCTAGGCACCTCTACACCTTGTGGCATTGTTGTTCACAATATCTCTGAGGATAATGGGATGATTTTGACATAATATGTAGGTGGGCCATCTTGATTTTGGTTGATAGTGGAAATTTGTTTTTGAAGGGATGAAATGGTTTGGAAGAGTTTATTTATAAGACAGTCATTTCTTGTGTTATGAGATGGAGTTCGAAATGGTGGAGGCGTGTATTTTTTTGAAGGACAAGTGAATGGAATTCTTATAGGTGGTAAAGTGGTAGGAGATATGACATGTGATGCCACAAAGGTACTAGGGATGCTAGAAGAAATACCCCAAGAAGGAATCACATTACTGGTTGGTCGCATTGTTGTTGTGACTTGCAGGTTAGTATAGGTAGGAATAGAGGAAATTGTTGTGGGAGGAGGAATTTGAATTCCTCCTTGGCTTGTGACATTGTCCGTAGGTAAAGGACAACTGGTGTTTGAGGAGAAAGTGCTTTCCACAAATTTGAACTATGTTTTTCACAAGGTCAAGTCCATCTTCACTTTCAAGCATGCTAATGTTATCAATGGTAGGGATGGTGGTAATTGAAATGTTCTTAGTACTTATTTGATTTTGTGTGTTTTCTAGGTCTTCATGAATTTGGATTATGTTTTCTTGAAAAACACTAGTTTCAACATGTGTCATACGACTTGAAGGCACATAATTGTTAAGGGTATGATCCATACCTAAGTGTACTAGTGTCAATACTAGGAGTGAAAGAGCTAGAAAACTAAAGATCCATGATGATTGTGCTATCATGAGATGACATGACTCTCAAACTTTAACTCTCACTATAGTATTAGCAATAGGACATCAAGTACTCATGCAAGGGATACTAAAGGCTAGATAAATGAAAATGAAATATAAGCTAAGAATAATGAAATGAATATACAAAAAACTCTATAAACCAAAACAAAAAGGGATCAACAAAAACAAGAGCACATAAACAGATTTTTAAATTCTAGAAAAAGCAGTGTAGAATATGCACTGGGATTGATTCGCCCAAAGGGGCGTATGAGATGCAATGGGGTTTTTTCTTAATTTTTTTTAGAAATGTTCAATTGATTTTTATGCTTTTTAAGTTTCATGATCTATAACCTAAGTGTAAATGTAGGTTTCAAATGATTTTCAATGATTTGAGATGCAAAAATGCAAGATATATGCACTTTCACTAACGCAAAATTTGGAAACCCTAAAATGCCAATTAACTAATAAAACCCCTAATAAAATGTTAATGCAAGCAAGATCTAGGATGATAATGCACTCCAAATAAGAATTATGATGTATTAAATGTTGGTTCATCAAAATGTAAATGAAAATGGCATGATATTCTTTTGTATGGTTTAGGACATAGAGCAAATCCACTTTCCAATTATCTCATTCAAGGATAACCATAGAAATCTCAATGCAAAAGAGAAAGAGATCTTGCAATAGGGTTGTCATAGGGATTGATTATAAACTAATGAGGGGTTCACCACCAAGTTAAGACTTGAAAAAGGAACGTAATGCAAGATGTAATGCTTAACCCTAATATGATGCAATCTTTCACTAAATGGCCTAGAAATACATGTAAAACAAAATAGAAAGTTGCAAGATGAAATGTGTGCACCTAGAAATCTGAAGATGACTAGATGGAGCTCTGAAATGCTAAAAATAGTGACTTTAATGCTAACTAGAACTCATACGCTAGGCTAGGTGAATTAGTCCCAGATTTTGGTTTTTGTGCAAAAACTCAAATCTGGCAAATGGTTGTCTGAAACTGCAAAAAACTAAAAATTAATCTAAATTGGGACTCCTATGCCAGAACTGGCGTATCAGTCTAGTTAAAGTTTTCTAAAAATTAAAAGTTTGAATCTAGTCTTCTAGGTTTGCTCTGTGCTTCCCAATTGATTTCCGGATCTGAAAAACTAATTTGTACTCTATAGAAGTCTTCCAAGTATCTCCAATGCAAGGTGACAACTTTGAAAACTTTGAACATTTTGAAAAATTTCTCCAAACTTGATCTTCAATTTATTTTCAATCTAAACCTACAAATCACACACTAAAGAGAGGGAAAAATGTTCTTTTTAGTGGAAAGGGGTTTGCCTTGGTCAAACCCTGTTTTGGTAATCAAAACTTGAAATTAAATGAAATAGGAATGGCAAATGATGACTGAAAAAAATATGATGTTACAACTCACTAAACCTTAGCGATAAGAGGCTACAAACATGTATGAGATGGATCCAATGGATGTAGATCTTGAATCTTTCTTTAATAGGATAGATCTTGAATGTTATGCTAGCTTGAATCATAAAACTCTACATCACAATTATTAGCTCAAAAGTAAACATGATGCATGAACACTTTGACATGATGCTTGATACTTGAATAATTATTTAAAATGCTTGATAATCTACTCTTGAAGACTCTTGAATGCTCTTGTAAACAATTGAATTCTCTTGTGAACTCCACATTTCTATAAGGATGTTCATTCAACTTGCTAGGTGAACTCTTGAATGCTTAGGTGAAAATGAGTGGCAAAACCTTGTATTTATACTTAATTATGCAAAAAAAATTGAAATTACAACACTACAAGCCGACATTAGATCTAGGAGGATAAAGTCCCACCAAGAATTTGAATTAATTTTGATTTTGGGCCGCATGGGACTCATACACCCAAGGTGGTGTATGAGTCTGATTAGGCATTATTTATGTGACCAATTTCAAAAAATTCTCAGAAAGGTGTAAAATCAAGACCAAGACAAAAAAATCTAGGTGGGACTCATACAAGCAAGGTGGTGTATGAGTCCTAGATCACCAAATTTTGGCCACACATCCTAAAAAAACCTAAATTATGATTGGATTTTTTTTTTTTTGGATTATCCTCAAAAAGATGCATTAAATGAGTCTTGTGGATGCACAATAAGGTCATTTAAAGCATAAAGATTCCCAATTATTTATGACAATGCTAGTAACTTGTGTGAAAGTGTGTTACAACACTTTACAACACTCTTAATAAGGTATGATTAAGGTACATTTTGGTAAAAAAAGGTTTATTAGGTTCAGTTAATTAATAAAACCTTAGAAATTTTTGAAAGTGTGTTACAACACTTCACAACATTTTAGCAAGGTACTATTTAAGTTCATTAGTTCACAAGGGCCCAAGACCTAATGTGAATGTGTCAAACACATTACAACACTAAATCAAGGCAACATTAAGCTCAGTTTTACAAGGAGGACCCAAACAAGTGAGGAAAAGTAAAGGGGGTGCTTTTTCCATTGCCACATCTATTTAATTCCAAATAAGGCATATCTTATATTTTTTGAAATCTAAATTTTTTCTTAATAAACCCTTTTTGTTTCATTGAATTCGAATAAAAAAATGTCATCGGTCACTTTTTTTTCATATCGCCACTTTTTACACCCCCATGATCTTGCACTCACCCATTTATAGGAAATTTGTAGTGTAGAATAGATGGAGAAAAACAATAATAAAAATTTAACAGAGTATTTACATGGAAAACCTAGAAAAATTATACTAAGAAAAACTTTAGGCAAAGATCTTTTATATTTTTCATTTCTTAGGAAATTTTCAATTACAACAATATTCAAATTGTAACAAAAAATTGGCTTCAAAAGTGTATAAGAAATATTTGTTGTAAAGCCGTTCTGAAATAAAAATTTACAAAAATAGAAAGTGTGATTCATGCAACTACATATCAAAAATTTATCAAAATTACCACAAATAATCAATCCCAAAAAAATTAACTTCACTAAAAATACCTATGGCATAATGACATTTGACATCTAAGGGGGCTATGATAGGCTCCCTATGACCCCCACCATTTCAACCTTTGATGGAATAAACAGGCCTTCATTCTTGTTAAGTGAATACCTAAAACACTACCTAAGTACTCAATACTGAATATTTATTACTACTAGAATAACAATAAAATTGACTTCATATTCCAATAGAATCTAGGGTCTAAATTACACCTTTTCTAACATAACATTAGAGAGGAACCAAAAATTTATCACATAAGACCACTTAGCTACTATCCCTAATGGAAGAGCTAGAATGGTTGATCAAAGTTTTGGTCCCACTTTTTGTGGGGGTTGATTGATTTGATATTGGATGTGATGTGAAAGTTAACTAGGTTAACTATGAATCTACAATAAACTAATGAGAATATAAAAAAGGTATAAGAATGAAATATGGAAATTGATCAAAAAATAGAATGTAGAGACAGAGGAACCTAGCACACAAACTATGGTTGAAACTATCCAATAACCAATAGTGACACCATAGACTAGAAGATGTTGCTTTTTCGAATCTTTGAATAGTTAATACATGGGTCACAGTATGTGGATTCTTTTATTCCAAAATTAGCTTCAGAAATTCATCTATTGATGAATAATTCCTTCTTGACTGTAATGAAGATTTTGGGTCCCCAAAATCTCTAGCTCCTTTTTAGGGCTTTTCACTTAGAAGGAGAGGAAAATGGGCCAAAACGACTTTGTTAACATTAGAAGAAATGGAAAGAGGGGTGTGATGTAATACCCCCATGTTTCTGATACTATTTATTACTATTGTTTGCTTTTATATGTTAGTGTGATACTGAATTGTGATGGTGACTGATTCATCGTTTTGGTGTGTGTGGTTGTGTATGTTAGTTGATTGCTACAATTGATATTATTATTATGATTTATGATACTCTATATGTAAGGTTTGGATTATTTTATTAGGTAATGCTTTCTCTCTAATGTTTTAAATGTCGATATGATAATTCTATGATCATGTGATTTGAATTCTGTGTTACTTTATAATGCAAAGGTTTAGTAATTAGTTATGATGCAGTAGTTAATTAGAATATTATCTTATGATCAATTTGTTAGAAATGCTAGTTGTTATGGATATTGTAATTGTTAAGAATAGATTAGGTGAGAGGACAGTGTAGCATCACTCGTTCACGAGTGCCCTGCTACACTGCGATTCCTTCTCACGGTAGGATGTTGAGTTTATATATTTATATGTATACATGTGCTGTTTGACGTTTGCTTGGATGCAGGATTGCAGGAATAAGTCTCGATTCCACCTGCTTCGGCAGGACAGGGCGAGCAATAAATTAGCCCAACGGGTAAAAATGTTGAAAAAGGGAGTAGGTTTGGAAGCGTCCCCGTCCCAAGTCGTCGTCTGTTGTGAGTCACGTTATGACTGTGGTTTTCGTTTTCGTTGTTTGTGTAATTTGTTTTGTTGAAGTATTCAGTGATTTATGGTTCATGTTTATCTAATTAACCTTGTTTTATAAGATAATGGATTAAGGTTGTTTAGTTGTTTGATTTAATTGTGTGTTAGTTAAATGGTTAAATTTAAATATATTATAAATTAAAAAAAAAAGTGATTTAATTTATTAAAAGAGTAAATAATTATTTTAAATTAATATTGTTGATTATAATTAAATTAAATAAATATTGTTGAAGATAATTGAATAATATCTTTTATTAATATTAAATTAGCATAGATAATATCTTGTTTAAATAAATTTTATTAAATAAAAACTGTAGATAAATTTTGTGCTTTTAAAAGCTGAAAAGGACCAATAGGAAGCAGGCTTTTTGAGAAAAGAAAGCATGGAAGCTTTATTGAGTTTTATTTTGTTTTATTATTATTTTTATGAAAAGATTATTCACACATAGAACTTCGGCTACTCTGTTGTTCTGGGGATCTGGATAGGAAGAATAAAAGAAAAATAAAAGATAAGAATTTTTGGGTGGTAAACTGGGGAGAAAAATAATTGATTTGAACAGAGGTAGATTCGAAAAGAGAGCTTGAGGAGGGATCGAAAAGGATCGGCAGGAGTATTTCGAAAGGAGCTTTCAGAAGGGATTCTTCTTCAGACGAAGGATTCCAGGTTCTTCCTTTGCTATTTATTATTATTTGATTGTGCTTGAATAATATCTGTTGATGCATGTATTGAAAAACTTATTGAAAGAAGATTTGTGATTTGAAGATTTATTCGTATGAAACCCTTAATTCTTCTGTTTTAAAAAAAAAACATTAGTAAATCTTTTGATATTTCTTCAATATAATTTAGTTGTGAAACTTATTGTTTGAAAATAAAATCATTTAGGTGGAGGTTGGATTTATTTGTCAGAGCTATATTAATTTTATTGAAAATCTGTGGTCACATGATTGTTTGAATATCTGGGTAAACATATATTGATATACACACACTGTATATACATTATAAAAAAAAAATAAAAATAAAAAAAAAGAGTTATATATATATACCCAAATTATTATTTTGTCTGAATCATCAGAACGAATATATTTATGAATTTTATGTATTGGTGTAAATTTGTTTATAGGAATATTAGATAATATATATTTAATTTATGTTATGTTCAGTTAATATTTATCTGTACTTTCGTACGAAATTGAGGTTTTATATAAAATAAATAAATAAATTATTATATTATAAATGGGTGTGAGTGAATTTATTTTATTTACCGTTTGTATTCTTTGTAAAATACGAAAATTTATTTATATGAAGAAAATACTTAAAAAAAAATATATACATATTATAAATTTAAATTTTATTGGGGGTGGGGGTCGGCCGAGGCCGTACACACCCACGCCCCTTTGAGGGCCGTCAGAGGGTGGTACGCTAACTATCGCGCTGGTCCCCCAGTGGTGGTGGGTACCGTGGGCTGTCAGCATCGCGGTATCGCAGGCCTCATTACCGCATGTCTGCCACCACAGTCTGGTACCATGGTACCTGCTGTTGAAAGGACTTCGAATTTTGTTATTTATTTTATGTTATTTTATTTATTTATTATAAACTTAAATTTATTTCGTTCTTTATTTCGATTTTGATATTTATAAATATATATATATATATATATATATATATATATATATATATAATATTTATTTATTTAAAATAAAATAAAAATAAAATAAAATAAAAAGATATTTATTTAATATTTTTATAAAATGATTATTTTAATGTAGGTATATTTATTTATGTGAATTTGTAAAAGTATTGTGTAATATTAGGGCAAATTCTTCTATTATGTTTGATGGATGTAATTTGAAATGAAATAAACGATATATATATATATATATATATATATATATATATATATATATATATATATATATATATATATATATATATATATATATATATATATATATATATATATATATATATATATATATATATATATATATATATATATATTGTTATAAATATGCATATAAAGAATTTAAGGTGTTGATATTCTAAATTAATGATATAATATTTATTGTCATGCAATGATATAGTCTTATTGAGAAAATTAGGAATATACGAAGTGTTTGATTTAGTCATTTAATTTCGAGTTGTGATTTTATTTGTTTAATGGAATTTGTTGATCTATTTATTTGATGAATTTTGTTATGCATTGTAATTTGTTTTATGGCGTTGTTGATGCGTCAATTACTCTCGAGGTTATTTATTTTACTTAATTGGATTTTCTTCTTTTGGGTTTATGTCATGTGGAAAAACAACCCTAGAGTTAAAGTTATAGGATTCTAAGTTGTGGTTAGGACTTCCAGAGGCGGGGATTTTTGTATTTGTGTTCGATCTTATATTTAGATGTTGTCCATATGTTTTGGTATTCGGATGTGGTATTGAAGTATTCTTGGATCGTAATCGGTTATGAATGTTATACATGTGATTTTGGGCGAGAGGGTTGTGCCTCGCGAGTGAGCCATTGTTGGTTCGATTTTCCTTGTTGATATCATCCTGTGAGTTGGATATGCTTGTGCTAGAGTGTCTAGAGAGAGTGGCTCTAGTGGGGGCCGGCGCACAAAGGGGCTGTCAGGGTAACCCACATAGAGTTAGATTAATAAGTGATAACTTAAGTAATAAACCACGGGTGGGGATCAAACACTAATAAGATAATTGTGAAGCCTCGTCCGCCTGTTAGTGCTATCACAGACTAAAGGGGACTGAGAAGGCCGTGGTTGGCATGGTCATTACCTTGTCCTCACGAAAGGTCAATGACTCCGCATGAGTGACCCTATGGAGCGGCGCCTTGAGATAGGCCGTCTGGAGAACCATAGATGGAAGCGGCACCTTAACTTGGATGTCTGGAGAATCCATGTAGAGATGGAGGCGGCACCTTGTAATAGGTTGTCTGGAGAATCCATGTGAAACCATGCGATGACACTCTCGTCTAACATTCTATTTATGTTGATTTACTGAAGTCCTCTGGAAGTGTTTTATTGATTTATCTTTGGACTTGGTTGGATGTAGTACATGATATTATGTCTTGAGATTCGTTGATGTTGTGAATGTGTCTGGTTGTTATGTTCTTCAGTGGTTTGTCGTGCCTTTTGGATTTGCCAGTGTTGGGTTTCTATGTGGTCTTTGGTGTTGAGTTATCTTCTTGGAGTTAGTCTTTGCTGTTGTTAGACGTACTTGGTCGGGGACCCTTCCTTGCCTACTCTCAGCACGGGGGTGGTTGGGTGGAACGTGCTTCGCACCCCGTTGGGTTTCCCTTTCTATTGCAGGTGTATTTTTGTTGCAGGGCTTTTTGAAGATGTTGGTGATCCAGTTATTCTTATGTACCAGATAGTTGTATATATTTCAGTTGTAATGTTTTAATGTTTTTATTGATGTATCGTCTCCCACGTGTAATGGGGTGACTTCGATGTAATTTGGATATGTAGTGATTGAGATGTATCTTCAGTAAATTGTATTTTATTGTCACTTGGGATGTGATGTATATTCAGGCCTTGTATGTATTCAAGATTTGTCACTTGTAATAGTTGGTTACGTTATGTGGTATCTATTGAAATATGTAACATTTTATATCTGTATAATTACATGTATTGTCGTATATGCATATGGTGTCAATATGGTTATTGTTTAACAGATGTTGTAAATGATGAAATGAGAATGAATGGTTATATGTAACTGTTTACATGTGGTTTAATTTATTATCGTGTTATGGGTTAGAATAGTCATGTCACTTCGTGTACCCCATCGGAACAAGTTGTGCCTCTTAATATAATGTTATGCTATAATACTTGAGTATGTTTATTATATTCTTTTAAAAAAAAAATTTGTTCCGTTGTTTTAGTTCCTTTGGGGTTCGCAAATGGTGACATGTGAAGTGTGTGTGTGGATGTTTTTAAATGATGGAAACTTAATGGAAATTTAGACAAAAGAATGTATTCTAACCTAATGCAAAAGTGATGGAAAACACAATGTTTATTCAAACAACTTGACTAGGAATGAAAACAAACTGAAGTAGAAAATAACCCAGTTGAAGATATGAACCTGGATGCTAGAAGAGGCTAGAAAGAGGCTCTAAATACTTGCAAAAGACACCAAAAATTCTCACTAGGACTGATTTACCATGTATGGAAAATGAGTCATGTTTATCCCAGAAAGTGTCAGAACTAGTTTTGGAGAATTAGGTATCTAGATCTTCATAAATCATTGTTCAAGCCTAGAAATGGGACTGATCCACCATCAATGTAAAATGAGTCCTCTTCTGGAAAATAGAGAAATCTAGATTGGATTATGTGGTGTAGGATCTGCACTCTATTTCTGATGAATCTTCGGATCTAAATTTGCAAAACTGGACATGTGGACTCTCTCAAAGCTTGAAATACGACTTGAAACACCTTGAATGATTTTGATGAGATAAGCACACCTTTTCTCACCTTCTCATTTGATAAATCTGCATACACAAACACATGCAAAGGGGAAAAAGTGTTGAAGGTTAGGATATGGGGGTTTGCCTTAGTCAAACCCCTTTTAGGTAATTAAACCAAAGTGATGAAATAAAGTAATGAAACATGCAACAATGAAGATGATTACCTTGTCATGATGATTTGATCTTGAAATTCTACAACACTGGAGGAAGGTTCAACCTTGGAATGCTTTAGAAAGATAATTGAAGACTTCTAATGAAGAAACCCTAACTTGTGTGACTTGGATGAGAAGATAGAAGATGAATTAATGATGAGAGATGTGAGAATGAGTTGTTGATTGTAAAATGAGGATAAAAAAATCATTTATAGAGAATTGTGCCTTAGTATCTCGATTGTACCTCATCATAGGCCGACATGTAGTGAAATTAAACTTTAAATTTCACTTTTTCCAGCTCAAAGGTCAAAATGGGGCCAGATAGGACTCATTCACCACACATGGTGAATGGGTCCCACTTGGATGGGACTAATTCGCCATGCATGGTGAATGGGTCCCACAAGGGCCATTCTGACACCTAAGAAGCTAGGAGATGAGGAAATAAGATTTAAATTGCAACTTTGTCAGGTATTTGATCAATTAAAGCCTTGGGATGCATAATATGGGTCATTAGGGACCTATTAGTGATGATGTAAATGTTAAGTAGGGCTTAGGACACATAAATAAATGTGGTAGTGTGATTAAATATATTTTACAACATTAAAATTAGGTCCACATAGCCTAGAAGGGCACAAAAACCAATGTGAATGTGCAACACATTACAACACTAGTTTATCATTAATTTTACATTAAGAGCCTTCTAGATTGATGTAATAATGTTATTAAACACATTTCATAATGTTGAATTAGGGAGAAATAAGCTGATTAAGTCTAGAAAAGAGTGAAAGTCCTTTACAAGACGTCACTAAAAGCATGTTATTCAATTTATAAGGGTTGAAGACCTAGTGTGGATGCATAAAATTCCTCACAATAGTATATTAAGGCCTTATTAAGTCCAATTAATCTCATGTCAAGAAAAGGGTTCTTTTTTCTAGGGCACATTGACCTAATTTATTGAGAAAGGTGGCTTGAATGACTAATCTTGGAATTAGGTCTTGAATCTTCTCCCAAATCCATTTTAGGTCTCCCACCCACAAACAAGAGAGGGAAGAAATGGTTGTTCCATATAGGAGCTTGAGTAATTAAAACTTCATTTTTGTGTTTCCACCTCCATAATAGCTATGATGAGGCTGGGAAGATGAAAGAGGATAAAAAATGCAATAAAGGAAAAATGTTACAACTTATAGCATAAATCTGATATCCTTGATGGATTGAAGTCATGATGCACATCTCATGCAAGGAATATTTATTTATTCATAGGAAGTCATACAATTGTTAGTACTCATAAGAAAAATTAACATAAAACATGAACAATCTTAAATATGAACTTGTTGCATGGCTAACATGAATCTTGACTGATGAAAATGTTATAACAATGTTTCCTATTCTACTCTTCATTACTTTTTTAGGATACTTTGTTGCTCCAAATTTTCCTAAGATTTTTAAATGGTGAAAATGAATTATATTTATATATATTTCTTTATTTCATGGAAAATTAATTATGCAAAGGTAATAAATAAATTTTAAATTTACAAACATAAAAATGCTAGCAAAATAAAAATAAAAATTTGGCCAAATTTGGCTAATCAAGTGTGGTAGCACCCTAGAATAGACCTATTTTGAAATTTTAATTGTCGTTAAATAAATAATTAATTTTAAGTACAAATTTTATTTTTTATTTTCCAAAAACAATAATAAAATGAGAAAATTATAAGCATAATTAGGTCTAATCACATAAGGGGGAGCTAAACATAGTGTAATCAACAATTTATAACAATACATATACATGATGAGACATGAGATCTTTTTGGAAGCCATTTGTTAGGTGATGTGTTTGTATATGCTACATCAGGACAATAGGTTGTCCCATAAGACAAAAAGGCCACAATAAAGTAATGTATTATCACATTAGGAATCCAAATATTTAGGATTGGTATGAATGATAGATAGGATTGGTATGAATGATAGATAGATAATATGTATTAGAGTGATCATTTGAATTGAAATTATTCCCAAAATTTTGTTGAGCAATGAGTACAAGGGGAGAAGAGCATATGAAGTCAAAACAAAGTTTTGGGTAAACTTGGAAGAAACCTATATGTCCTAATCCTTTGCATCATCCCCAAAAGGAATATAAAGGTGAATTTATGAAAAATGGAAGAATTATGGTACATATAGAGAAATTCCATGATAGCTTATTTCCCTTTGTATCCTCATTCCAACAAGATCATCAAGGTTCATCAAAAGAGAACAAAAATATATATGCCAAGTAGCACATTATGTGGTGTAACAATACATGGAAGTATAACACAAAGATAAAGGGTACCACAAATATAATCTAACCTATAGTGGTTCATATACATCCTAATCTTTATCTTTATCAAGAGATGAAGGAAAATATGCCAAAGGGACTATAAGAAGTGTATTACAAGGAGAAGTACCAAGTTCAACATATGTGGTAGATCAATCACTATAGAAGGAACATCATGCATTCCCCTAGAATCCAAGTTTATTGATTGTGTGAAAATACCAAATAATTATTTATGATTTTCTAGTGTTCTATACATGTTATCATCTAAATCTATGTCATAATAGACCAAAATAGGTGATGTGGTAGTGTTACCAACATTATCATGAACACCATCATTCAATGGAGGAGAAAGAGAAGAGGAGAAGGATAATGTGGAATTGATAGTGGTAAAGTTGGTCAAGTTTTTAGTCTTTAGATTATTTAAGAAATATAAGGCTTAGGTTCATGTTCTGGAAACAAAGGTAAATAATATTTTGGTGATGATGAAGATGGATGGGGGAGAGGAACCTCATCACAATATAACTGCATGAGAGAATTACCATTAGGTGAAGATTCATCACCTCTAGTAAGCTAGTGAGCCATAGAATGACTTTCTCTCCTATATTATTTTACATTTCAATTTCTTCATGTATGAGTTTGAGCTTATGGAGGAGGAACTTGGATGTTTCCCAATATGGTTCATTTTCTTCCCTTGTAGGAGGAATGAAAGGAACCACTGAGGGTTTAGGGGAAAGGGGGAAAGGATATTTTCACATAATGGATTACTTTCCTCTAGAATCTAAATAAACAAGAGGAACAAAAGTAATCCCTGAAGTCTAAGAAAATCTAGATTATGTCAAGTATTCACCTTGTAGTCTTAGATAGGATGGTGGAGGTAGAACATTAGCATATATAAAAAATGTTGAAGGTCGAGAAAGGATACCTGGTATGGGCTATGATTAATTCACTACCTATGGGTTAGGAGGAACAACCATCATAGCCATAGGAGACTAAGGATATTCAAAGAGAATAATCAAAATGGTAGATGAGGTATTATTAATGAATAGATGAGAAATATGGATAGCTTTAAATTTTTGCTAAGATACAAAGAGAAAACTGTCATGGGGTAAAATGGGGTTGGCTAGTTTTTTTCAAAAATTTAGTCGAGGGAATCTTTGCATGAAGAGAGAATGGATTAAAACAACTACAATGTATAGTGTGTACTTATCACTCAAATATAAAATTAAGGAATTTATGGATCATGGAGGGGATCATACTCATAAAATTAAGCCATTGATGACCTAATTTCACATGAAATTAATCTGAGGAAGGAACAATGGTGAAAGGAACATCCAATAATTTTTGTTTGACCTAGACATGAAGGGTTAAGGTACCAATTAAGGATGGGTGGAGCCATTGTGTGCTCTATCAGAGACTTTCGATTGGCCATACTTGTCTTGCTATAATTTTTGCACATAAACAAACTCCTAAGTGATTACATTCACTAAGAAGACAATATAAATGAGTATTCCCTATGTAGGTTTGTCATCAATTCTAGTGGTAATATAATTAGGACAACCAAGTGCATGGATAGAGCCATCGATACTAATGGCACCTTCAAAATTTTCAAAATTTTGAGTGCCCATGATGCAAAAGTACATTTGCACATTCGGAAATGCACTTGAAAAATCTTCCCAAGTGACCTACTTTGGGGGGTCATATATCAGAGGCTGTTTGGTTTCATGCCAAATCCTTTGATGAGTGTACTTATTTGAAATATGGATGAGTGTACTTATTTGACATATGTGAACAGCTCCGGGAAAGGCATCTGGTTGGGCCATTTTACAAAGGATGTCCTAGAAATATTTAAGCTATGCAAATTTTGAGGAAATGGGTTTTCTCTAAATAATTGATAATATACATATGCAAATTTTCAAGGCTTTAGGTGTCCTAGTTTTCCCGCAATAAATTTTCTCTAATTGGACCAAAGACAAAATTAAAAAATCAACATTTTCCTAATGTTTAAAATATTTTACATATTTTAAATATTATTGCAATGAAGGTGCACGAGAATAGAGGAAATTCTATGGAAACATCAAATATTTGACAAAAATTTTAAATTTTTTTATAAAGTTTAAAAACTTTATTATAGGAAGACTTCGTCGCCATCCCATCCAGGTTAATGCTCATGGCAAAAGAGGATAGCGGGGAAATGGGGAGAGAAGAAGGAGAGATTGCAACTAGTATGAGATGGATTTAAATATTTTAAATGTTTTTATTGAAACTGTGGGGCCAGGCTAGTGTTTTGTTTCTCCTATCATAGTGTTTGCCCAACAGCAAATGTTGCAGCCAAAAGTTTCTTCCGAGAAGTGTGGAAGCATTGTTTGCCAAGTATTTTTGCAGAAATTGGTGTTGGATGCTCACTGTTGATTCCTCCATGTGATTTGAGTTACTTTCATCACCATGAAGAGGGTTTTT
Organism: Sequoia sempervirens; assembly: GCA_007258455.2. Taxonomy (NCBI): domain Eukaryota; kingdom Viridiplantae; phylum Streptophyta; class Pinopsida; order Cupressales; family Cupressaceae; genus Sequoia; species Sequoia sempervirens. Next base: position 3,469 of record VDFB02320317.1, on the reverse strand, counting down.
ATTGTGGAAAGAGTAAAAAATCAAAATGAATCACGTTTTTGTGTTTTAGGCAGATTTTTGTTCTCATTTGCAAGTTGAGAATCATTGTTACAGTCTCCAGAAGGATTCCTGAAGGTTTTCTAATGTCTTGGAGGAAATTTTAACATGGTTTTTAATGTTTTTAAGTTCCTAGTGATGCCAAAAACGCCCAAGACTCAGAAAACACGACCTGCAAATATTTTACAATTAGCAAAAGAGTTGAAAATGCATAACAAGAGATACATTTCCACCACAACTCGCTAGCCCATGAGAGGTAGAGATGATGCCAGCATGATCCCACAAAGAAGAGGGGGATTGTGAGAAGAGAAGTATTTTCTTGTGAGCCAGCACAAACAAAAGCTACCATGAGGAAAAGTAATGGGGAGGCCCGAAAAATAATTTTAAAGGAAAAACATTACATTATAAAATGTAGAATGGAGTAATGTATCGAGCAAGTAAAATTTTAATAGCTTGATATAAATTATTCAAAAGGGCCTTCACTATTAAAAGAAAAAGTTTTGAGAAAAGCACATAAAATGCAAAGTGCAAGGTGATGGTAAATGATTTTTACACATTCTCGTGAAAAAGTAAAGGTAAAAAGTTTTACATTTAAAAGAGAATAAATTTTAAATGTAAAGAGAAGATTAAAAGGGCACCGTGAGAGTAAGAATTATTATTAAAAGCCTCCATATAAAAGTTGTAAAAATTTATTTGTTGGAAAATAAAAATGAAGTACATAGGGTAAAATGGACAACAAGTTAAAAAGCTTTCATAGAGTAACAAAAACACTTGTAACAAGAAGATATATTTTTCATTGCAAGGGAAAATGTGGGAGAAGTGAAGCTTTTTCACAATGGAGCAATAAGTTTGCAGCTTGGGTAAAATGGAGTGAAGGTTTTCATGGTCAACATATTATTTTCAAGGGAAGGGCATAAATAATGAAGAAGCTCATCATGAGGGGAATATTTTTTTTTACACAATCAAATGAGTTAATGCAATATGCATGAACCAAGATGTAGATTGAAGTTTCTTTAGGAAGCAGAGGTAGTTACAAATCAATGGAGAAGAATGGATCCAGGTGTCAACTATAGATGTAGTTTTAGGGTTTTTCCTTCTTCTATATCTTATTTCTTCTTCTCCTTTGTAGGAGTTCTAAACTTTTGGTTTAGGTGAAGGAAATAGAGAATTCTTAGCTGAGAATTGGGGTTTTACTTATAGTAAATGAATGTATAGACTTTTATAATAGTATCAATTGGTTTGAACAAATCAATGAAAATATTACAAAATTTATCTCCATTTCGTCTTCTCAAATACCATATGGATTAAATATTTCAATGATATATTCATTTGTCATTGCAATATTTTTGTAATTGTGTGATTTGTGTATGGGTTTCTTCAAGTAAAGAATTAAATTATGTGTGTAAATTATAGTGGGTTTGAGGGAATGAAATAGATTTTTAAGAATGATCATGTAGTAATATGAGAGGTCGCATTAATGTAACTTAGCATTAATTGTTAAAGGGCTACTAATTTGAAATAAGTTGTTTAAATTAGCATTCATGAGCTTAGATTTGACTCCATGCCTTAGGATTAGGCACTAATCTGTTATATTACCTAGATCATTTTCTGAAACAATCGAAATCATATTAAATATTTGGTACTTTGGTCCTTTTGTTTTGTTGTTTAAGTTATATTTTATTTGTATTTTCATGGATTTTGAAAGAGTATAGAGGATAAATTTGAGAGAATTCCATCTATTAACCCTCTATGTGTTTAAGATGAAGATATCTAAGTTATGTGTTCTCAACAATGTTCAATGCAAATGGGATTATGCTTGAACCTGGTAGAATATACAATACCCATCACTCATTTACTTGAGAACTATCCACTTTCATAGGTTTGTTATTTTTTGTTTGGCACAAGTTTATCATATTCAAGACTACAATTAGGAACACCCTCCCGAATCCTTTGGAGCTCAAAGTGCAGAAGGCTTGCATAGCCTTGTTCATTTGAATTTCTTGTCTTCAATCCATTGATAGTGTAGATTACTTGTCCTAAACATTCAATCCCCTAGTTTAGGAACTATGTTTCTCCTTAGGATTGAAGGTTGCAAGAAAAATAACCAACAGATTGCCGAATTCGTTGGAGAAAATTTGAGAAATATCTGATAGAAGATCATCTAGCCTTAAGAGTCATTAAAGTTTCAAAATAGTTTGTAACCCGATATTGGAATTTGTGGACTCTTGTTTTCCCATATGAGTCGCCAATAGATTGGTGACTCTACTGGGCAAGCTTCAGTATTATCCATTTGAAAAGGGTCAGTTAGTTTGTTGATTTGTACTTTTGGGTAAGATGATCCAAGGACCTGAATACTTGAAGGAGATTGCTCCAATGTTTCTGATGTATTCTTGAAGTTTGGTGCTCTATTGGTGGAGAGAACTAAGAAATACTTATATCTTGGAAGAAGCTTTTGATGCTTGAAGATCTTTTCCTCTTTCAAAGAGGTGGCAACTCTACATAATTTTCTACATCATCAGAAGAGTTGGTTGTAGTAGTTCTTAGGTATTTTTCTGTTGTAATATTCATGTATGAAGTTTTTCAACAAAAATTTCTAGTTAATATTGTCCCTTATTCAACATTTTAAGATATTAGTAGAAAGGGAAATGAGAAAGTAGGATATTCTAAAAATGATATTAAGAAGGAATTAGTTGCAGGGGGAATAATTCTTAATTGCAAATATGTATTGATGTCCTATAAATCCCTCTACAAGTTGTAATATCATGCCTATAACACCATCATGTCCTCAAAGAAAAGTGTTCACTAGTAAGAGATATGACCCTCTGGATTTTTGTAAAATTCAGGGTTACCCACATTCTATCCCAAGAAGAATTAATGAGGGTATGTGCAGGATCATCATGGAAAAAACAGGCCCTTAAGTGGCAAAAAATTTAGAAAAATTAGAGTTAGGAAACTTGACGTAAAAATTTGAATAAGTTATCTATATTATTTCAAAAATATGTAAGAATAGAATCTCTCACAAATTGAATGTAGTTTCTAAACTACTAAGTTTTTAAAAAATAAAAATCTATTTGGTGAAAATTTAAAATTTCAATGCAGTGGTACCTAAATTTTAGGGAAAAAATAAGAAGTAGGTGTTTGTCTGACCACCCTAACCACAATAAAATGATAATATTTTTTTATAATATTTTAGATATAAGTAGAGAACTCATGCCCTGATGTGATGCACATTTTTTTGTAATTTTTTTCTAAGTAAATAATTAATTATGAATTTTTTATTACAAATTTTTAAAAAATATAAAAACTCGTATGTTTGACCACCTTATCTTGGTCAAAACTTCATGAATTAAATTTTTATTTTTTTAATCCTATAGTATGTGAAGCATGGAATGTGATGCATGTTTTGGATTCAAAAAATGTTATACCCTTTGAA